>JAJOOH010011844.1:0-30080 GCA_029582605.1 Solanum gracilifrons | reverse complement strand
ATTAAGAACCTATGTCATCCTTTCTACGTAAGCTACACATGTACGTAAGTAACTTAATTACGTAAGACATCCGAATCAGTAGCTTAAGCAAGTAGGTTAATTACTATGACAAATTATACTTTACTTACTCTATTTAGCCTCAAACCTCTTTCGAATATTGTCAAACCTATTTCAAACCCTCACTACTCACATAAAACTAGTATATGCAAAATATGGGACGTTACATGGGTCAAACATCTGAAACTTGAAATTACAAAAAACTCAATCTCTTACCTATGAGTGCTATCTAAGACCCATAGAAACTTTCACAATCCGTACATTGGCCTCGTAGGACACAACCAATAGCTCAAAATGAGACATTTCTTTTCCAACTTTGACTTTCCAATTTCTAAGGTGTAATATATATCATGTAAGGCCTCGGATTCACGAAATCCTAGGAAGTGGTCAAGCAGGCAAGCCACAAGCCAAAAAATGGACGATGGAACCTTCCATGGAGCCATAGACAGGCCATGAAGGGACCACGATTCATTAATGGGATCGTGGTAGGTTTCCAAAACCTGCCTAGGTAGGCTACACCTTGACAAACACTCGGATGGCCCGTGGTGATGATGACGGGTCGTCAAGTGGGTGAATCAGAAGGGATTTTTCCCTAGTCAGTGGTCAAGGACCACGGGCGTCTAAATGACCCATTAAGTCCCACACGAACCGTGAAGTGGTCAGTGAAAGGGGTTTATAAGACTTAGAGTTTAAGGTCAACTTCAAATGATCATATCCATTAGCACAAAATGAATTAGGTGGCCCATGACCTACCAAATTAAATATCTCTAGTGCTCTTTATAACGCCACTGAGTTTGCCTAATTCCAAGCTTGGAGTAACAAGTTATGCCCCAAATAGTGAAGCCTTGTCGGGCAATGTTTTTCCACAACCCGTTATACGGGCCATGGTGGTGTAAATGACCCGTTTTGGCTTACAAGTGAGCAAAATTTGGCAGTTTTAAGTCAGGGGTTATTGGTTCTTTTCCCAATTATTTTAACTCAATACTACGTCATTTTACCCTCTAACCAAAGCCTTATTTAATGATTTTACACCCCCAAATCACCCAAATTTAATTCATCCTCTTAAATTTCCAAAAGTTGATCAAGCTCCTCCTCTGAAATATTTCTCTCTCTAAAGAAAGAAGAAAAAGTCAAGTTAGGGTTTCAATATCAAGCCTCCAATTCACCAATTTCTTAAGGGCTTTGAACTCCAAGGTATGATAGTCTTCATCTATGGAGCTCTTTCGTACATAGAGTTCCTAAATTCTCCAATTTTGAAGTTAGAAATCTCCAATTGAAGTTAGGGTTTTCTTACATGTCATAGGTTCCTTTCA
This sequence comes from Solanum gracilifrons, assembly GCA_029582605.1. NCBI lineage: Eukaryota > Viridiplantae > Streptophyta > Magnoliopsida > Solanales > Solanaceae > Solanum > Solanum gracilifrons. Next base: position 28,710 of record JAJOOH010011844.1, on the reverse strand, counting down.
ATGTTGATCCAATTGATTGTTTTATGATTTTTTATGCATGAATTGAAGTAATTGTAATTTGAAGATAAATCTCATGAACCCATGCATAACCCATATTTTCTAAGCTATGATGATATAATGTGGGTCTTAAATCATGAAAGATGAATTTATGAAGATATGCATGTCCTTTTGATGAGATTGATGTAAATGAAGCTGAGGATGAATTGACATTGAAACCATAATGAAGCTTATGAATTATTGAAAAGAATGCATGTTTATGACTCAAGTAAGAAAAGATGAAGATATCTATATGTTCTATGAAGCTTGGCCACATGACATGGATGACATATAGACTTGCCCTCAATGCTTTCTGGGCTATTTTCCGAAACTAGGTCTTGATTAGTATGGTATCCGGATATGCTATCAATGATTATACATCACAATTTCAAAACTATTTCCATTAGTAGTTGAGCATTTCTAGCATGAAGTGAATGACTATGGGTCCTAAAAGCTATTATGAAAAGATCATGGATGGTGAAAGGTTTTATCACGCATGGTCTAAGAAGATATCCTATGATAAGACAAGCGGTGAATACCCATGTCTCTTAATGATAAGACAAGTTAAGATTAATAACTATTCTATGAGATTTTTGTTTATCACCGAGTGGACAAGTGGCGACCACCCATGTCCCATAACTATGTGCCACCATAGGATAATTGTCTTAGAGAGACGATGATGGTCATAAATAGACATTAGCTAGTGGATCCACGTAAGCTAGAAGTTCATGGTTCTACCTTGGCAAGGATGACACTCACTTTTTAGTGTGGTAGCATGTCACGACCCAATGGTACCCCCTAGATGTAACACGACGTACTTGACCCCGAAGGGGTCTCATACAAGCCCTTAGCATAATCATAAACAAAAGTAGTAGAAATGATGCAAAATTAAAACTTTTTACAATCAAAGTCATTTTCATAAAAACTAATAGAAGTCTAGACATTGTCTACATAAGCCATCTAATACAATTGAATCATTAGGGTCACAACCCTTTACAATAAAGTCTCAAAGTAGAACATACGAAAGGAAACTAGAAAGAATAGATCTTGTCCTTGAACCATGAGGACTCACCAAAGCAAGGAGAGAATCAATCCAAGCTTTCAATCTAGAAGAAGCAACTTCAACAACCGGGACCTACACTTATAGAAAATGTAGAAAATATGGGTTAGCACAAAAATGTACTAAGTATGGAAGCCATGCACTAAAATCATTAAAACATGCAAAAAGGGACATTTTGGTTGAAACCATGCACTTTATCATTTTTAAGAGACATAATGCACAATAGTGTAAATACATAGTCAAACCAACTCATAAGCAACCCTAAGCCATACTTGTGCAATGCATAGACAAGATCCCATAATCCTATCTAAAGCTAAGTATCACTTTTAGGCCACAACCATCATACATATCATAACGTGTCCTCATCCATAGCCAATACTCATAAACAAGGAAACATTCATGTTCATTCAATTGAAACAAGGAAAGCCACTCATAGCAACAATCCATATCATACATGCATAATTCATATATCTTCATAGCATAAGAAAACAACACTATAGCCCCTTTCCAAAGCCTACTTGTGCAATTTATAGTGAAGTCACAAACCCCCACTCACATTAAGTAGAACTCCTTGAGAAGTCATAAGTATAGTTCATGTTCATGTTCTTGTCATATTCATATTCTTGTCATATTCATATTCTTGTCATGTAGGGAAATATAGCCTTAACCGACATAGACCATGTGAGCTACATGTAATTCGGTGTCATGTCCCCACACCGAAAAGAGGTGTCCAACTTGCCTAAGGTAGAACTACATGTATTAGCTTTTAGGTGAATCCACTAGCTAAAGACCTATATGGGTACATAGTTATGGGATATGAAGATTGCTTCTAGAAACCCGAACTACTAACGTGAAGGTTTCCATCTCATGAGATAACTATATTGGGAACCCGGACTACTAGCGTGAAGGAACCCATCTCATATTCATATCCACTCGGTGCTAAGCATAATTCCCGTAATGAATGAGAAAAATATTAAACGACAGAGATTTAGTTAAGGATTTGCTACTATCTAATAGTCTGACTTTAATTAGTTGACGTGAGGGTGAAATACCCAACTCAATTGATACGATGACTAATTTGGGGTAAATGTAAGGGTTAGTAAACACACACGTAGACTTACCAAGTTACGAGTGAAAGTTCCCACTTGGATTACCAATTACTTAAGGATATATAACTTATCAGTCTTGCATGTCAAACACTAGGATCAGATTACTATTATTACGATTACTGATTAAGAGCTTTTGGGGAACACATATACCCTAGTTTCCATCTTATATTGATATCTCAAATGTGTATCTTATTTACTTGTTACTTAATCATTCAAATCAAAATTCTATTATTTTATTTACAAAATCCCCCTATTTACATTTCTTAGAAATAGTTTGACTAAAAAGAGATAATTGTGAGTTAAGTTTAAGTCTGAATCATATTCCTCGTGGAATCGAACCCAACCTAAAAGTTGGGTTCTTTATTTGGCAACGACCGCTTATACTTCTTTTGGGAAGTGTAATTTGGGTGTATCAATAATATGCAAACTCAACTAAAGGCAAAAGATCATCCCAATTACCTTGGAACTCAATCACACAAGCTCTCAACATATCCTCCAAACTATGAATAGTACATTTTGCTTTCCTATCGGTTTGAGGATGAAAGGCCTTGCTAAGCTTTATACGAGTACCAAGCCCTTTCTGGAAAGATTTCCAGGATTGAGAAGTGAATTGGGTACCACGATCGGAAATAATGGATAGGGGCACTCCATGAAACCTAACTATCAGCACTTGTTCTAAAACTTTAAAAGGCCTTAACTCTCTCATTTCAAGTCCGATTTCAGTGATTCGAAGGTCTATCTTGTGGGTTTTTTGCAAGAACGTGTTGGTGTAGTTGGAATTAGTATTCGAAGCTTCATTGGAGGTAAGAATTATGTTTCAGCCGCTGCCATAGCTCATTTTCGAGCTCAATTTTTGGGAAATTTTGGAAGATGATTTCTTGGCCATTTTAGGTACGAATTTGGTGATTCAAGAGCCTAGATTGTGGATTTTTTCGTGAGGATCATCGTGATATTGTCATTATTCACTATAGACCTTCCGGTTCTGATAAATTTACTGATTTTAGCTGCTGTCCCATTTCTAGTTCTTGAGAAAATCCGGGTTTTGGTTGCATGTTGATATTGTCATGTTTCTGAACCCCGAATTCTGTCCCATTTTGGGACATGAGCTCAGGGAACTGATTAGGACCCATTTTTGGGATTAATTTTAGAATTTCCAACGCGGGTCCCACTTTCCCCATTTTGACCCCAATATTGATCTGTCTTCGTTTCTTGCGCTTTTAGTGTCTAAACGACCGTAATAACGTTGTGACTATTTTTGATAGCGTGGCAGCATTTTGAGGCTGTTAGAAAGGGAAAGCTCTGGAGAAGTTATTTTAGAGCGCACGTGATCGACCTATATGTAGGCTACGACTTCCCTCTCTTAGATTGATCCCAAGAATGTGAATGCATGTTGATTAGTTGGGATTTGGGTTGGGTAGTGATGGAATCATGCATAGGTGTTTAGAAATCATGTTTTCGGCCTATTTCAGGAATTATGAGGTAACTGTGAGCATGCTTTGTGTTATTAATTGACCCTCTTTTCTACGTGGAGTACTTGTATTCTTGATTACTATTTATTTGAAGCATGTTGGGCCTTCGTTTCGGTTTGACTAGGGCTTGCCTTAGAAATGCATGATTCGGAACCGATATGCCTTAGTTTTACCCCGATGTCGCTCGGCCGGCTTAGATCCTTGTTGACTGGTATAACAGACTTGAGTCTGATGGTTTGGGCCTTAGCTAGGTGATACGCTTGCTCCGATGATAGTTATCATTATTTCTTCGATACTACGGCTTCACGAGTTATGTCGGTGACACTGGGTTTCGCTCCACAATTTGAAGTTGGTTTTCGATTTGGTTCCAAGGATTTACATTGATTGGCTAAGTGTGGACGGTGTTCAACAGACACTTATGATTATGGATCGATTGACACTCTTTCATCATCTACATTAGCACCTTTGTTGGGCATCCGGATCCAAGCTCCGTCCTCGACCTCATTGATATTTTTGAAGAGCATCCGGTTCAAGGTTTGGCCTCGATCACCCGGATAATTATATAGAGCATCTGGTTAGAGGTCCGGCCTCAGTTACTTGATACTTGTGATTGGTTACTTGGGTACTTCTGGTGAGCATATGGTTCGAGGTCCAGCCTCCGTACTGTCAGATTCTACTAATTGGAGTTGAGGTTCTGGTTCGATGTTCTCCGGTCTTAGGTTCTTAGATACAGTTCTTTTTAGTTACAGTTATTCTGTGTACTCGTCGGTCATGTAGGGGTCTATTTGAGTTTATAATTAAACTTGCGCACGAGTGTACCTTCTGGGCTTATGGGGGTCCAGTTAGGTGTAGTTAGCTTATAGATTACTTTAGTTAGTTTTTTCTACACTTGTGTACATTCCATTATTTATTTAGACTTCCGTTCTTGACCTTTGTTTGTGCTATTCCTTCTTTTCATATTGCATTTACTTTTCAAGTGCAGTAGGCGTATGATGCCTGCTAGGTACCTATTGTTTCGGTACTTATACTACGCTCTGCATCTGTTTTCGTGATGCAGGTCCGAGCACCAATGGCCAGCGTTTATATCGACCTTGGAGCAATCTAATTTGGAGACGGGGGTGAGTAGGTGGCATTTTGTACTATTTCAGTCTGCATCTGTATATATAGACTTGTCTTATGCCTTTCTAGACAGTCCTATTTATGTGGTCTACTTTTAGGACTTGTACTTATTTTGTTGGTAGCTTTGTACTAGTGTCTTCCAGGTTCTGGGAGAGATCTTTATTTGTATATATTTGTTTTGGTTTGCTTCCTTCTGTTTATATTGTTATCTTAAATTTTGCCTACTCTTGTTTAATTTATGCCCTCAGACCCATTACTTCTTGTTTCGAGTTACGGGTTGGCTTACCTACTGGTGGGTTATAGTAGGTGCCATAATGACTCGAGAAATTGAGTCATGAAAAGTTGGTATTAGAGCCCTAGGTTCATTGGTCTTACTTGTACAGAGCTAACGTCTAGTAAAGTCTTGTGGATCGGTGCGGAGACGTACGTAACTTATCTTCGGGAGGCTACAGAATGTCTTTAGGAAGATTTCCTCTTTTGTTTCACTTTCGTGCAACGTGTGTCTTATTAGTTCCTTGAAATCTCACTCGCTTCACTCTTTCACATGATGGTTCGCACGCGAGGTGGTGCGGCCGGAGGTGATGTACCCGGGCATGAAGACAGAGCCCCAGCTTGGGGTAGATGCTGACCCCGAGTTTGAGGCAAGGCCGCAACACCGGCCCGAGATAGGGAGGAGGAGCCCCAGGCAGCATATGTACCTCCACAGCCAGTGGGGACGGGGCTAGGCCAGCCACCACCCACACTAGCTGTAGCTCATCATATTCATGCCATGTTGGCTCAAATACTAGCAGCTATTGGGGAGATGCACAGGCACCAGCTCCAGCTCCGTAGAGTCAGCCTAACGCAGCGACACCAAAAGTTCAGCCGCCACCAGTTCATGTGGCCACCTAGCTAGACTTAGAGGACGGGGAGATGCCACTGCACGAGCAGAAGAGGCTCGGGGTATTCCAGAGGTTGGCACTGCAAATTTTCTCAGGGGTAATTGGGGAGGAATCCCATGAGTTCCTTCTCACTTGCCAGGAAAAGTTACATTCATTAGGCCTCGTGGAGTCAAGAGTAGATGACTTCACCGCCCATCAATTCCGTGGGATAGCCAGGCAGTGGTGACGCACGTATCGACAATTCATGCCAGTTGGATCACCTCCGATATCTTGGGGTGAGTTCTCAGAGGCTTTCTTGTCCCGGTTCGTACCACGGAGCGTCAGAGATAGGCTTCGTGATCAATTTTATAGTTTGGAGCAGGGTCCAATGACCGTCTCAGAATACGAGGCGAGATTCCATGAGTTGTCTCGCCATGTTACCATGACCCTGCCTACAGAGGAGGAGAAAGTTTGTTATTTTGTACGTGGGTTGCGGTACCTTCTGAGGGTCAACACAGAGCATTTGGTTTCACCTGGCCGTTCATTTTTTGATGTCATCGATCATGCCTAATCCATGGAGCATATTCATTGCAAGGCCCAATGAGGAAGCGATAAGAGGGTACGCTACTAGGGCAGCTTCAGCGGGTCCCAGACTAGAGGGATGGGCTCCTATGATAGGCCCCGCTAATGGTTCTAGTAGGGTCAGTCCAGCCAGCCTATTCAGGCGGCATTACCAGCTTCTGAAGAAAGCCACCATCAGCAAGATGGTCCTAGTATGGGCCAGAGTTCGAGTGGATCAGATTCCCTCCCTTCCGACCGTGGTTGGGTTACTACAGGGCATTCATCTTTGGGGTGTTATGATTGCGGTACCCTTGACCATTGGTCTAGAGAGTTCCCCCGACGAGGGCGAGGGCGATTGTACCAGCTCTCCTTGCACCTAGACCAGTTTCAGCAGTTCCCTCTCCAGCTAGAGGTGGTGGTCAGGACCAGGACTGTTGGTACAGCCGACAGGGTACTAGAGGCGAAGCTCGGGGAGGCAAGTCAGGTGGTAGATCGGGTGCACCGGGCAGAGATGCTTAGGGCCATTTCTACGCAACCCCAGCGAGGGCGGCGACTAAGGCATCTGACGACATCATCACAGGTACACTTTTATCATGTCATCAGCCTGCTATACTATTATTTGATTCCGAGTCTACATTCTCATATGTGTTTGTTTATTTTGCTCCCCGATTAGGTATGAGGTCTGAGTCCTTGGCAGAGCCGGCTCATGTTTCAATCCCAATGGGTGAGTCCTTAGAAGTGGATCAGGTATTGCAATCTTGCTTAATGACTATCCAGAGTTATGATACTAGAGTTGATCTTATTCTACTAGATATGGTTGATTTCAATGTGATTCTGGGCATGGCTGGTTATTCCCCTACCATGTGGTCTTGGATTGCTTTACCAAGACTGTTACCTTAGACTGGCATTCCCCCGGTGTTGTGGAAGGGTGATTATAGTCACACACCGACGATAATCATCTCTTTTATGTGGGCTATGCAGTTGGCTGCTTTTGGGTGTATAGCTTATTTGACCTATGTTCGAGATGTGAATAGGGATGGCCCTTCAGTTGACTCAGTTCCTGTGGTTAGAGAGTATGCAAATGTGTTCCCTATAGACCTACCTGGCCTACCCCCAGAGCGTGACATTGATTTTTCCATAGATTTGGAGCCCGACACCCGTCCTATTTCTATTCCGCCTTACCGGATGGCTCCTATAGAGCTCAGAGAGCTCAGTATTCAGTTACAGGACCTCTTAGGTAAGGGGTTCATCTGTCCGAGTGTGTCACCATGGGGTGCTCCTATTGTGTTTGTAAAGAAGAAGGATGGGACTATGAGGCTGTGCATTGACTAGATGCAGTTGAACAAGGTGACGGTGAAGAATCGTTACCCCATGCCTCATATTGAGGACTTGTTTGATCAGCTTCAAGGTGCCACCGTGGTTTCTAAGATTAATTTGAGGTTCGGGTACTATCAGTTGAGGATTATGGTAGCGAGCATCCCTAAGACCGCATTTAGGACTCGTTACGGCCACTATGAGTTCCTTGTGATGTCTTTTGGGTTGACTAATGCCCCTGCCGCCTTCATGGGCTTGATGACACGTGTGTTCATACCATACTTTGATTCTTTTTTTGTCGTTTTCATTGATGACATACTGGTATACTCGCGGAGCTAGAGTGAGCATGAGCAACATTTGAGGATAGTGATTCAGACTTTGAGAGATCAGCGACTTTATGCCAAGTTTTCAAAATGCGAGTTTTGGCTTGAGTCTGTAGCATTCTTGGGGCACGTGGTGTCCAAAGAGGGTATTCTGGTTGATTCGGCAAAGGTTCAAGCTATTTTTTATTTGGACATGCCTACTTCTGTTACTGAGGTTCGTAGCTTCATCGGGTTAGCGAGTTACTACAGACACTTTGTCCAGGGTTTTTCTTTTATTGCACCCCGTTTGACTCGGTTGACTCGCCAGGATGTTCCCTTTGTATGGTCAGAGGAGTGTGAGATGAGTTTTCGGAAGCTCAAGGAGTTACTTACTACCGCTCCTATACTGACTCTTCTAGTTGAGGGTGAGGGCTTCACGGTATCTTGTGATGTATCCGGTGTTTGTTTGGGTTGTGTATTGATGTAGCGAGGCCGGGTTATAGCTTATGCGTTGAGGCAACTTGAGAGAAACTACCCCACCCATTACTTAGAGTTAGCGGCGGTAGTTTTCGCGCTTAAGATTTGGAGGCACTATCTATATGGGGTTCATTGTGATATCTACACTGATCACCGGAGCCTCCAGTACCTTATGAGCTAGAAGGACCTTAATTCGAGGCAACGTCGTTGGAGTGAGCTCCTGAAGGACTATGACCTCTCTATTCTCTACCATCCGAGCAAGGCGAATGTAGTAGTTGACGCCTTGAGCCGGAAGGCAGGGAGTATAGGTAGTCTCGCCTGCCTTTCTGTTTCGGAGCGACCGTTGACTTTGGACATCCAGTCCTTAGCTAATCGGATGATCAGACTTGATATTTCAGATTCTCGATGGGTGTTAGCCTATGTGGGAGTTCAATCATCTTTGCTAGATCGGATCTCTGGTTGTCAGTTCGAGGATGAGTCTTTGGTGGCACTCAAAGATAGGATGCTGGTAGGTGATGCTAGACAGGCTACCTTAGATTCGAATGGGGTTTTGAGATTCGATGGCCGGTTGTGTGTTCCGAGGCTTGGGGTTTGATTCAGCTGATCCTGAGCGAGTTCCATGATTCTAGATATTATATCCATTCGGGCAAAGCTAAGATGTATCATGATTTGAGGCAGTATTATTGGTGGAGCGGTATGAGGAAAGATATTGCCAACTATGTATCCCGTTGTTTGTGTTGCGAGCAGGTGAAGGCCGAGCATTTGAGGCCTGGTGGTAAGTTTCAGAGATTACCCATTCCGGAGTGGAAATGGGAGCGTATCACTATGGATTTCATTGTGGGGTTGCCTCGGACTTCTAGAGGTGTTGACATCATTTGGGTCGTCGTGGGTTGATTGACCAAGTCAGCACACTTCCTTCCTGTTCATACTACCTTCAGTGCCGAGAGATTTGCTCGTATCTACATTCGGGAGGTAGTTCATCTTCATGGCGTGTCTGTTTCTATCATTTTTAGACTGGGGTTCACAGTTCACTTCCATCTTTTGGAGGGCTTTTCAGGAGAAGTTGTGAACCTTTGTCCACCTTAGCACAACATTTCACCCACAGACGGATGGCCAGTCAGAGTGTACTATTTAGGTCCTTGAGGATATGTTGCGGGCTTGTGTAATGGATTTTGGAGGTCAGTGGGACCAGTTCCTACCTTTGGCGGAGTTTGCGTACAACAACAACTACCACTCTAGTATTTAGATGGCCCCGTTCGAGGCCTTATATGGTAAGCGTTGTCGCTCTCCAATTAGTTGGTTTGAGTCTACAGAGCCTAGGCCGCATGGTACAGATTTGCTTCAGGAGGCCTTGGATCAAGTAAGGGTGATTCAGGATAGGCTCAGGATGGCTTAGAGTAGACATCAGAGTTACGCTGCAGACATCGGCCGTTGAGGTTTACAGTTGGTGATCGGGTATTTCTCCGAGTATCTCCCATGAAGGGCATGATGGGATTTGGGAGGCGGGGAAAGCTTATCCCCAGGTATATAGGCCATTTTGAGATTTTGAGGGCAGTTGGAGAGATTGCCTATGAGTTAGCTTTACCTCCAGCACTATCGGCCATCCACCCAGTTTTTCATCTATCAATGCTACGTCGGTATATTCTAGATGAGTCTCATGTGCTACGATTCAGTTGAGTTGGATGACAACCCAACCTTTGTTGAGGAACCAGTAGCCATATTAAACAGAGATGTTCGTCAGCTCCGTTCCCAGTCCATTCCTATAGTTAAGGTCCAGTGGAGACACCGTCCAGTCGAGGAGGCTACCGGGAGACTGAGCAGGAGATGTGGGAGTACTTCCCCAGCTTATTTGAGCCCTCTGGTATATCCTTATCCTTACTTTCGCGGATGAAATATCTTTTAGTAGTGGATGTTGTAATGACCCTCCAGGTCATTTACGTGTACCCACCCTCTTTTTTCGGTTAGACCTTTCCTACAGCGACCCCAAGTCATTTATGACTTGCTGGCACTGATAGTTCAGTCGCCTGGTTGTTCGTTTGGATTTTGTGCAACTTTCCGTGTTTTAGAGGCCTTGGCTTGAAATGGGACTTTTAGTCAGTTCATCTATAAAATGGCCTCAGAACGGAATTTTGAAAGTTCCATCAGCTCTGGAATGGCTAAATTAGGCTAGAAGTGTGGTTGACTCGAGTCCCGAGGCTTTCGGTGCGAGTTTAGACTATTTTTAACGTTTTAGCCTTGAAAACTGGCCAGCGGTTGACTTTGGTCAATACTGTTGGAAAACATGTCCGAATGAACATCTGGATAGCGTGGTTAGCCCCAGAATGTCGAGTTTGATCTGTAACAACCTTTTGTTCGACTCCCGAGGCTTCCAGACTCATTCTGAGCCCCTTGGTGGATTTTGGTTAAGAATGGTCTTTGGGTGTGGGATACACTTTTTGTCAAGATGACCTCACATGGAAATTTCGGTTGCGCCATTGAGTTAGGAATATCAATTTTGGTATGGTTGCATATCTCATTTTCGTGCACGGGGTCCGAACAAGTTCGAAGCCCCCCGTCGGAGTTTTTAAGTTTCCGAAAAATGCTGAAAATCTGGTGTATTTATGCAGAAAAATCAGCACTTGTTCTAAAACATTAAAAGTCCTTAACCATCTCATTTCAAGTCCTATTTCAGTGATTCGAAGGTCCATCTTGTGGGGGTTTTCGTAAGGAACGCGTTGGCGTGGTTGGAATTCGTATTTGAAACTTCATTGGAGGTAAGAGTTATGTTTCAGCTGCTACCATAGCTCATATTCGAGCTCAATTTATGGCAAATTTTGGAAGATGATTTCTTGGCCATTTTAGGTCCGAATTTGGTGATTCAAGAGCCTAGATTGTGGGGTTTTTCATGAGGATCGTCTTGGTATTGTCGGAATTCACTTTAGACCTTCTAGTTATTGGGAAATCTGAATTTTTGCTGCATGTTGATATTGTGATGTTTCTGATCCCCGAATTGTGTCCCATTTTAGGACATGAGCTCAGGGAACTAATTATGACCCAGCGCGGGTCCCACTTTCCCCGTTTTGGCCCCAAAATTTGTATGGCTCTGTTTCTTGCGATTTTAGTGTCAAAACAATCGTAATAACGTTGTGACTCTAATTTTGATAGCATGGCAGTGTTCTGAGGCCGTTCGGAAAGGGAAAGCTTTGGAGAAGTGATTTTGAAGTGCGCATGATCGGCCTACAGGTAGGGTACGACTTCCTTCTCTTAGATTGAGCTCGAGAATGTGAATGCATGTTGATTAGTTGGGAATTGGGTTGGGTAGTTATTGAATCATGCATAAAGTTTTAGAAATCATGTTTTTGGCCTATTTCGGGATTTATCAAGTAAATGCGAGAATGCTTTGTGTTATTAATTGAACCGCTTTGCTATGTGGAGTACTTGGATGCTTGACTACTGTTTATTTGAAGCATGTTGGGCCTTAGTTTATGCTTGACTAAGGCTTGCCTTAGAAATGCATGATTCGGAACCGATAGGCCTTTGTTTTACCCCGACATGGCTCGGCCGGCTTAGATCCCTATAGACTGGTGTAGTAGACTTTAGTTTGATAGTTTGGGCCTTAGCTAGGCGATACGCTTGCTCCGGCAATAGTTATCCTTATTTCTTTGGTACTATGGCTTTACGAGTTACGTCGGTGACACTAGGTTCCGCTCCGTGATTTGAAGTTGGTTTTCGATTTGGTTCCCAAGACTTACATTGATTGGCTAAGTGTGAACGACATTCCACGAACGCTTATAATTATGGATTGATTGGGAATCTTTCAGAAGCTACATTGGCACCTTTGTCAGGCATCCGAACCAAGCTCCGACCTCGACCTCGACCTCATTGATATTTTTGAAGAGCATTTGGTTCAAGGTCCGACCTCGATCACCCGGATACTTATATAGAGCATCTGGTTAGAAGCCCAGCCTCAGTTACTTGATACTTGTGATTCATTAATTTAGTACTTCTAGTGAGCATCCAGTTCGAGGTCCGGCCTCCGTACTGTCATATTCTAATAATTGGGGTTGAGTTCTGGCTCGATGTTCTCCGGTCTTAGGTTCTCAGATACAGTTCTCTTTAGTTATAGTTATTTTGTGTACTCGTCAGGCTTATGGGGGTCCGTTCAGGTTTTTATTTAAACTTGTGCACGAGTGTACCTTCTTGGCTTATGGGGGTCCAATTAGGTGTAGTTAGCTTATAGATTATATTAGTTAGTTCTTTCTACACTCGTGTGCATTCCATTGTTTACTTAGACTTTTGTTCTTGACCTCTGTTTATGCTATTCCTTCTTTTAATACTGCCTTTACTTTTCAAGCGCAGTCGGCCTATTATGCCTACTGGGTAGTTGTTGTTTTGGTACTCATACTATGCTTTGTATCTATTTTCGTGATGTAGGTCCGACCACCAATAGCCAGAGTTGATATCGAGCTTGGAGTAGTCTTATTCGGAAACGGGGGTGAGCACACGACATTTTTTACTATTTCAGTCTCTATCTGTATATATAGACTAGTGTTTTGTCTTTCGAAACAATCTAGTTTCTGTCGTCCACTTTTAGGACTTGTACTCGTTTTGTTAGTAGCTCTGTACTAGTGACTTCCAAGTTCTGGGAGGGATCTTTATTTGTATATATTTATTTTGGTTTGCTTCCGCCTTTTATATTGTTATCTTAAATTTTGCCTACTCTTGTTTAGTGTGTGCCCTCAGACCCATTACTTGTTGTTCCAGGTTACGGGTTGGCTTACGTATTGCTGGGTTATAGTAGGTGTCATCATGACTCGAGAAATTGAGTCATGACACCGGGTGAATATAATATCGAAAACTATGGGCTTTTGATAAGATTCTCTCTTTTAAGTCATCTATATTGGGAACACATAAGCATCCTTGATATCGAAGCACTCCATTTCCCCCTTTAGAGAGAGCCTCAACAGACTTATTAAGTACCACTTCCCTTAACTCAATAAGAATTAGATCAAGACCTTGCTTTGCTTTTACATCTGACACAAAAGACGATTCTAAACCATTATGAACCAAAACACCACATTTGGTGGAGTCAACCAAACGAACACCCAATCAGACCAATCTATGAACATCACGAACCAACTCCTTCTTATCTTTCTCAACATGAGCAACACTACCCATTGATAGCCGAGTAAGGGCATCCGCCACTACGTTCGCTTTCTCGGGGTGATAGAGGACACTCATCTCATAATTCTTTAGTAACTAAAGCTACCTCCTTTGGCGAAGATTTAGATCCTTTTGCTTGAACAAATATTGCAAGAAATTGTGGTCGTTGAAGTCATCAACATGAAAACCATATAAGAAATGCCTCCAAATCTTTAAGGCAAACACAATTGCCGCTAGTTCCAAATCATGGGTAGGAGGATAGTTCTTTTCATGGATCTTAAATTGGCGATAAGCATTAGCAATAACCTTCCAATTTTGCATAAGGACACATCCTAGTCCAATCCTTGATACATCACATTAAACAACAAACCGATCTAATCCTTCCGACAAAGTCAACACCAGAGCGGAGGTAAGTCTATCTTTCAGTTCCTGGAAACTCTTCTCAAAAGGTTCCAACCATGACAACTTGTCTTTCTTTTGGGTTAATGCCTTAAATGGAGAGACAATTGGAGAAAACCCTTCCACAAACCTTTTATAGTAACTAGCCAAACCCAAAAACTTCTAATAACTGAAGGGGATAAAGGTGTCGGCCAACTCTTAACCGCATCCATCTTCTTAGGATCTACCACGATACCCTTACCGTAGATAATGTGACCAAGAAAATCCACGTATCTTAACCAAAAATCATATTTACTACACTTTTCAAAGGGTTGTTGTCGTTGAGGACTTGCAATACAATCCTCAAATGATCGGTATGATCATCTTTACTCCCCGAATGAATTAGGATATCATCAATAAACTCAATCATAGACATATCAAGGTATTGTTTGAACATCCTATTCATTTAATCCAAATATACGGCAGAGCATTAGTCAACCGGAATGACATTACCAACAACTTAGAGTGACCATACCGAGTCAAAAAAGTCATCTTCAGAATGTCATCATCCTTCACACTTAATTGGTGATAACCCGATGGAAGGTTAATCTTAGATAAGTAACTTGCTTCTTGGAGTTGATAAAATAAGTCATCAATCCTTGGAAGAGGGTACTTGTTATTAATAGTAACTTTATTCAACTGACGGTAGTCAATGCACATACGAAGGGAACCATCTTTCTTACGCACAAACAAGATAGGACCACCGGATAGAGAGATATTCGGTTAGATAAAAACCTTACCCAATAAATATTTCAATTTTTCTTTCAGTTCATTATGTTCTACCAGAGACATATGATAATGAGGAATAGAGATATGTTTTGTATCTGGGAGAAGGTCAATAGCAAAGTCTATTACCCTCTTGGGAGGAACAACGGGTAGATCATCGGGAAACACTTCCAGAAACTAATTAACAATGGGGTCCGACTCAAGTGTAGGGGTTTCAGAATCCGTATGCCTCACTAGGAACAAGATGGTATATGCAACCCTTAGCAATCATCTTCCTAACTTTAATGTAGGAAAGAAACTGACCCATATATATATATATATATATCTATATATATCTTGATGTGTTCATTTGGAAACTGAAACTTGACTACTCGGGTTTTACAGTCAATAGAATCATAACAGGAATGGAGCTTATCAATACCAAGAATAACTTCAAAATCTAATATATCCAGCTCTACAAGATCAACATGAATGACTCTATGGGATAAGGAGATGTGACAATTTCTATAGACTCTCCTAGCCACAATAGATTCACCAATAGGAGTAGAGACAAAAAAGGATCTAACAACACACCCGGAGAAATATTAAACCTCATAGCTACGTATGGCGTCACAAAAGACAAGGTAGCACCAGGATCAAGCTAAACATAAACATCAAGATGAAAGACTTTCAATATACGGTAACTACATCGGGAGAACCCTCTTGCTCATGTCGAGTTTGAAGTGCATAAAATTGGTTTTCCTTCTGACTTCCACTAGACCCTGACAAAGGGTAAGGTTGAGCCTGTCGATGATTATCTCCTTCATTCTTTGCAACTAAGGGCAATCCCTAATCTTGTGATCTCTCTTGCCGAAACCAAAACATGCATTAGAATCAGCTAGACATTTACCCTCATGCTTTCTTCCAGATCTAGCACAAGTAGACAATGAAGATCCACCACCATTTACTCATTGAGGCTTAGGGTTAGACAATCTATCTTTGTTGAATTTAAAATCCAGAGCATTATAGGAACGATGAACGGAAAACCTTTGTCAGAACTTAGAACTATTGTGTGCATCTGACCTCGAATGTGAAAAGTCACCATCATCGGTCCTTGCTTTCTCTGCATATCTAGATCTTTCCTTAAATTTGTCATCTTATATTTGTTGAGCATGAACAATTTGACGAGAAATGTCCACATCATTGATGAGCATAGAGGTACGATATTCTTTAACTACCATTTCGAAACTCTCAAAACAAACTTTCTCATCCTTACCCTAGGATCGACAACCATAGTAGGAGCATATCTAGAAAATTACATGAACTTCAAGGCATACTCCTTAACACTCATGTTTCCTGGACGAAGTTGGATGAATTCAAGTACATTTGCCTCACTCATCTCAACGGGAAAAAACCTATCAAGGAAAGAAACCTTAAACTTTTCCCAATAAAGAGGACCCACATCAACCACCCTCTCTTCCTTCCATTGTTTGAACCGAACCAGAGAAACACCCTTAAGTTGATAAGCATCCAATTCCACCTTTTCCACAGCATCACTCCCATGATCATCAACACATAATACACCTCATCAATAAACTCTTCAGTATCTTCCTCAACCTTGGAACTATGAAACTACAAAGAATTCATCCTAGCGAAGTCCCTCACTCTAATTTTCACCGTACCAATATTTGGGTTCACGGGGATCACTGCCTCCCTATTTGTGTCACGACCCACGGGTACCCCCTAGATGTAACATGGCATATAGAACCCCAAAGGACGCCATACAAGCCACTTATCTCTCATAATATAAGAAATAGAACAATAAGAGTAAAACAATAGTCCAAGTCCAAAATATTTTATAAAAGCAAAGTGGAAGTCTAGTACACTTGTCACATCATAGTCATCTAGTACAATAGAATGAAATTGGGCCTAGCCCATACATCAAGTTCAAAAGAGAAAATAAATTAAAGAAAGTGAAAAAATAAAAATTCGTCCTCAAAGCATGAGGACTCACCAAAGCTCGGAAGTATCTCAAAGTAACCTCTAGCCACGAAACAGAGGACCTTGACTATTGGACCCTACATTTGGGGAAATGTAAACAAGAGTATGTGTTAGTACAAACAATTTACCAAGTATGATAGTCATGCATAAAACATTTAAAATCATGCTAAAAGGAACATTTCATTTCATGACATGCAATTGACCAAGGAAAAACATGATATAAAAGAGTTAGAAAACATAAGTCATAACATCATGGTCCATGCAAGCTAACTTTGTCTTTAAAACCTTTGAACTCATATTCGATGCTTATTGAAGTAACCTTAATTCATTATCAATTGTAAAGAATTAGCCTTAACCGACATAGAGATCATGTGAGACATAACATGATTCCTCGGTGTCTCCCACACCGAAAAGGGTTGTCCTACTTGCAAATGTAAGGACCATGAACTTCTAGCTTAAGTGGATCCACTAGCTAATTGTCACAACCCGAGCCTATACCCTGGAAGTGACACGGCGTACAAGACTCCAAAAAGTCTCATACAAGCCTCATAGCATTCATAACATTCGATATAAGGAAAATGGTACGGAATTAAAACACTTTAATCCATACAATCAAAAACTTTATCTAAAACAATGAAAGCCTATTGTCTCACATGGCCATCTAAAACAACATCTTGAAACCAAAAGTAGGGTCACGACCCTTTACAATAGAAATTCTAGAAATAGTCTATTACAAAGAAAGACATGAAACATCAAGTACTTTTCCTCGAATCCATGAGGACATACCAATAGTCTTGGAAGAACTCAATCCAAGTTTCAACTAAAGAGAATCAACTCATATGCTGGAACATACACTTGTAGTAAAAATAGAAGAATATGGGTTAGCATAATTAAGTACTAAGTATGATAACCATGAAAAAAACATGCTTAAAATGAACATTATATTTGAAAGTCATGCTTTTATGCCAATTTGATAAAACCTCATGAACATAAGTATAAGAGGCATAATATACAAACATAACCAACATACAAGTCAGTTCATCAGATTAGAACATAATCAACCATATAAGACATTTCATTACATTAAGCTTTCACCTCAAGCAACACCAAGCTATACTATGTGCAATGTATGAATAGCGTCCCATACCACCATCCACACTAAGTACCACATCAAGGCCACCAAAAGTGAACTTACCATTCATCCTTTCCATCTTTACACAATACTCATACATAAGAGACATAAACATTTCATAAGTCATGACAAGGAAGTAACTCATAATACAATCCAAGTATACCATGAATCTTTAGATTTAGCATATAAATCAACATTCTTCATTAGCTTCATTAAGAGCACTTTCATTCATTAGTCATGAAAACATTAGAGAACTTACTATGACCCACTTAAAGCCTACTCGTGCAATGCATGGATGGTATCCCATACTACCACCCCTAGAACTTCTCAAGAAACCATAATGCACAACTCACATGATGGGAATAAGCGTTTAACTGACATAGACCATGAGAGAAAACCATGGAATCCGGTGTCATATATCCCCCACACCGTAAAGAAGTGGTCTACTTGCCTCAGGTAGGACCGATAACATTTTAGCTTAAATGGATCCACTAGCTAGTATCCTATGTGGGCAGATAGTTATGGGATAGGAAGATGTTTAGTTGAACCCTAGCCTAACATTGGGAGAGTTTCCATCTTACCATATCTACTCGGTGTTTAGCCTCCATTCCCACAGAGTATTTCATCCACATTACATTATTGTACTTTCGAGGAATGCCATTGTCCTATAGACCCAAGTTACATCATTACACATGAAAGAAATGTCATAAACCTATCGATTCATGGTTCCGCATTACATTACTACACATGAAAGGAATGCCATAAGCCTATCGATTCATGGTACATTGACTCATTAGGAAAGGAATGCCATAGGCCTATCGATTCAAGAGTGGTCATTACATACTTCATTTATGAAATTAATGCCATAGGCCTATTGACTCATATTCATCAAGTCAAGACACATTCATTATACAAGAAGAGGATGCCTTAGCCTACCAATTCAATATGCTTCATTCAAGATCAAATTCATCAATACAAGAAAAAGGTGCCTTAAGCCTACCAATTCAAGATACATCAATCCACATTACAATCATTTATAAAAGAATAGGATGTCTAAGCCTACCAATTCAAGATATAACTTCACATTATAGAAACCCTTCACATTCTATCATCATAATTTATGAGTGTTAATTTAGAATATGCTTTCAATCATAACACGATTACATTCTAAACATGATCATTATACTTTCATTGATATCACACATATATACTTCACATCATGTTCATACATAGATCCTCCATGAAATTGCCTTCCAAGTTTATACATCAATCACAACCCAAACATCTAAGATACTACAATAAATAAGGGAATTAACATGATTCAATATCTAATTCAATATAAACATAAACAATTCAACATACTTTAATGATTCAATCAATTCCCAATCACAAATCAGAACTTAGGATTTTGGGGAAAACATGGGTTCATAGAATAAATTGACCATATTTCTTCAATAATTCAACAATTCCATCTTAAATCATCATATATGAACCTTTGAAAATGTTTTGGAATTGAACCCATGCATAGATTGAAAACTAGGGTTTTTGGGGAAATTTGGATACTTGAAATGAACTTTGAAATTGGCTCCTTGAAAGAAACTAAGTCAAGGATGAAGACTACCATAACTTTAGGGAATAATTACACACGAAATTTGAAGAAGAAATCTGCTTCTTGACCCCTAGACTTGACCTTGAACTTACTCTTCAATGGAGTTTCTGGAGAGAGAACTTTTGGAGAGGTGGGTTTTTAATTTGAGTGCTTTGAAATAATGAAGTCTAAAAATGTGTTCTAATACTTTAAAAACCCTTAAAATACATTAATATCTCAATAATAACTGTCCACCAACTAAACTAACTTAATTAGAAATTCACTACTTAACCCCTCCTCTTGGCCGAAAGTTGGAAGATTACATTGGTGACATATGACCCCTTACCTATGGACCATAGGTAGGGTGGCACCCCATCCTGCTAGTCCGTGGTTTTGGTATGTGGGTCACTAATAGGGACCTTGACCTACGGAGGCCATCCACGGGGCGTGGATGGACCTACGGGGCGTAGGTCCCCATCCATAGGTCATCCCAATTTGATAGCTTTTTGGTTTCTTGGGGTCTTGGGGGTTAGGCTTTAGGGTCCTCCTCAAGGACCCCTTGGGTGGTCCTTGGGGAGTCGTACCTTGACGTTTAACCCCTCAACATAATCTCGTGAAGACATTCTTCCACATGCAACCCCATTACAAACTCAGTACACAATTGTTAGGCTCTAGTTTCACTTACTAGTTTTCTGGGTCGTTACATTATCCCCTACTTGGGAACATTCGTCCTCAAATGACACTTGAAACACATTAAGGGATTAACGACTCAAGACTAGCTGCCCATCATGCATGCAACATCATAAACAATGCACAAAACTAGGAGGAAAGATCAACTCCATTTCAAACACACTCCATGCAACACTAGAAAGTAGGAACAACATCTACAAACTCATTATGCATCAAAACTTCAACATTACTCATTTCATTGGAGGAATTACCTTCTCCAACTCAAATCATGCTCATCATAACATCATTAGGCACATTATGCAATTTGTCTTAAAAGCACATTTAGGCATGTTCAACAATCAACCTCATGAAGCATATAGGCAACTCATACTAAATGTATATCAACATGAGGAACATAATTCATAAAAACACAATTTCTCATTTCAAAATAAATTCATCAAGAACATGCATAACATAAGGAGATAATGGAAACACATAATCACACATGACTCCAAACCATGAAACAAGCTATAAGAAACTCTTGGTCTCAAGCTTGAATAGGAATAGAAGGAAATAGATAAGGATATTGGAACTCTCAACAACCTTACTATTCAACAAACCATATCCCCCTTAGGAGTAAACCCAAACTAAGGCTAAGATGAAAATACCATAAGGACCTTAACAAGACATTCACACCTATAAGGAACTACCACATACCGGTGTATTCATCCGGATGAGCTCCTTTGTCCTTGTTAGCTTGAAGTACATAGAAACAATTCTTCCTTGGAGCATTGGGATCCAGAATACTAGGAGAAGCTTGCTTGGCCTCTCTTTCTTTTGCCGCAAGAGTAGGGCAATCTTTCACTTTGTGATCATTCTTCCCACAACCATAGCACCCGTTAGTATCGGCTAGGAATTTCCCACAGTGACACTTCCCACAAGTGATGCAAGTAGGTTTAGAAAATAGAGGCCCACTTCCTTTCTCTTGGTTAACCCTAGGAGTGCTTGAAGAATCTTGGTTAGAAGTCCTCTTTTTGAACCTTGGTTGACCTTGCTCATCAAACCTAGACCTCTTCAACTCCCTATTATTCCTCTTAAGTTTGGACTCCTCAATAGATTGAGAATATACTATGAGCCTAGAAATGTTCATATCATCATGGAGCATTGTCGTACGATACTCTTTCTCAACTAGGTCGGATACACCCGTAACAAATCGACTCATCTCATCCCTAGGATTTGACACCAGTGATGGAGCATACATAGACAATTGGGTAAATTTCAAGGAGTACTCTTGCACACTCATGTTACCTTGCCTAAGGTTGATAAACTTCTCTCACTCTATAGGACCCGCTCCTATCGGTCTATTGCTTTTCGATTGAGTGAACCAAACTTGGGTAACATCCTTCAATTGATAGGCGGCAAGTTCCGCCTTCTCTATAGAAGTCACCCCCATAGCATTGACTACCTTATACACCTCATCCAAAAACTCTTGGGGATCCTCTGCCACCTTAGAACCTAAGAACATCAGAGGATTCATCCTCACAAAGTCTCTCAACCTAGAAGCCATAGTGCTCATAATAGGGTTTAAATTAGTCTCAACACCCCTAGTAGCTTGGGTTGTCATGGCTTGGGCTTGAGTAGTTATGGCTTGAGCCATCATCAAAAGAACCGACCTAATTTCCTCATTGGAAATGGCTGAGGGATCCATCGGAACTTGATTGCCTTGAGGAACTCGGTCACCTTGAGGACCTTGGAGAGGAACTCCCTCATTCACATTCTCCTCTTCGATCCTCCTTGTGTTATCCCTTGTATTCATATCCTATAAACACAAGAGAAAGGTTAGGAAAAGGACACTTATAAAGCTAAACTCTAAGGCACGACTTCAAAAATAATGAAAGAAGTGTAGCTTTCTAATGTCCTATATCCTCTCACTCATAGATGTGTCGCGACTCACACTGACGAACAAGACTCTAGTAGACGTGGCTTATGAGACATCAATCCTAAAAACCATTCCAAAATATTGTGCTCTGATACCATGTTTGTCACGACCCGAGCCTATACCATGGAAGCGACACGACGTACAAGACTCCGAAAAGTCTCATACAAGCCTCATAGCATTCATAACATTTGATATACGGAAAATGGTACTGAATTAAAACTCTTTTAATCCATACAATCAAACACTTTATTTAAAACAACGGAAGTTTATTGTCTCACATGGCCATCTAAAACAACATCTTGTAAACAAAAGTAGGGTCGCGGCCCTTTACAATAGAAAGTCTATAAACAATCTATTACAAAGAAAGACATGAAACATCAAGTACTTGTCCTTGAATCCATGAGGACATACCAATAGTCTTGGAAGACTCAATCCAAGCTTCAACAAGAGAGAATCAACTCAAATGCCGGAACCTACACTTGTAGTAAAAATAGAAGAATATGGGTTGATAGCCATACAAAAACCATGCTTAAAATGGACATTTTATTTGAAAGTCATGATTTTATGCCAATTTGAGAAAATTTCATAAACATAAGTAAAAGAGGCATAATATACAAACATAACCAACATACAAGTCATTTCATCACATTAGAAAATAATCAACAATATAAGACATTTCATTACATTAAGCTTTCACCTCAACCAACCCCAAGCTATACTATGTGCAATGTATGAATACCATCCCATACCACCATCCACACTAAGTACCACATCAAGGCCACCAAAAGTGAACTTACCACTCATCATTTCCATCTTTACACAATACTCATACATAAGAGACATAAAAATTTCATAAGTCATGACAAAGAAGTAACTCATAATACAATCCAAGTATAGTATGCATATTTACATTAAGCATATAAATCAACACTCTTCATTAGCTTTATTAAGAGCACTTTCATTCATTAGTCATGAAGAAAATAGAGAACTCACTATGACCCTTTCAAAGCCTACTCGTGCAATGCATGGATGACATCCCATACTACCACCCACACTTCATAGAACTTCTCAAGAAACCATAATGCACAACTCACATGATGGGAATAAGCATTTAACCGACATAGACCATGAGAGCAAACCATGGAATCCGGTGTCATTCATCCCCACACCGTAAAGAGGTGGTCTACTTGCCCAAGGTATGACATGTAACATTTTAGCTTAAGTGGATCCACTAGCTAATACCCTATGTGGGAACATAGTTATGGGATTGGGAAATGTTCAGTTGAACCATAGCCTAACATTGGGAGAGTTTCCATCTTACCATATCCACTCGGTGCTTAGCCTCCATTCCCACAGAGTATTTCATTCATATTACATAATTGTACTTGAGAGGAATGCCATTGTCCTATCGACCCAAGTTACATCATTACACATGAATGAAATGTCATAAGCCTATCTATTCATGGTTCATTATTAGGATAACTCTAGAGTCCTCATGAAAGGAATGCCATAAGTCTATCGATTCATGGTTCCTCATTAAATTATTATACACATGAAAGGAATTCCATAAGCCTATCGATTCATGGTATATTGACTCAATCAGAAAAAAATACCATAGGCCTATCGATTCAAGACTCGTCATTACATTACTTCATTTCTGAAAGGAATGACATAGGCCTATCGATTCATATTCATCAAGTCAAGACACGTTCACTATACAAGAAGAGGATGCCTTAGACTACCAATTCAAGATGCTTTATTCAAGATCATATTCATCAACATAAGAAAAAGGTTCCTTAAGCCTACCAATTCAAGATACATCAATCAATAGTACATTCATTTATACAAGAATAGGATACCTAAGCCTACCAATTCAAGATATAACTTTACATTATAGAAACACTTCACATTCTATCATCATCATTCATTAGTGTTAATTGAGAATATGTTTCCAATCATAACACATTTTCATTCTAAACATGATCATTATACTTTCAATGAGATCACACACATATACTTCACATCATGTTCATACATATATCCTCTATGAAATTGCCTTCCAAGGCTATACATCAATCAAAACCCAAACATCTAAGATACTACAATAGATAAGGGAATTAACATGATTCAATAACTAATTCAATATAAACATAAACAATTCAACATATTTTCATGATCCAATCAATTCCCAATCACAAATCACAACTTAGGATTTTGGGGGAAAACATGGGTTCATAGAATAAATTGACCATATTTCAACAATTCCATCTTAAATCACCAGATATGAACCTTTGAAAACGTTTTGGAATTGAACCCATGCATAGATTGAAAACTAGGGGTTTTGGGGAAATTTGAAAACTTGAAATTAACTTTGAAATTGGCTTCTTGAAAGAAACTAAGTCAAGTATGAAGACTAACATACCTTTAGGGAAGAATTACACACGAAATTTGAAGAATAAATATTCTCCTTGACGCCTAGACTTGACCTTGAAATTGCTCTTCAATGGAGTTTCTAGAGAGAACTTTTGGAGATGTGGGTTTCTAATTTGAGTGCTTTGAAATAGTGAAGTCCAAAAATGTGTTTTAATACTTTAAAAATCCTTAAAATACGTTAATAACTCAAAAATAACCATCCACCAACTAAACTAACTTAATTAGAAATTTACCACTTAACCCCTCATTCTGGCCGAAAGTTGGAAGATTAAAGTGGTGACCTACGACCCCTTACCTATGGACCGTAGGTGGGGTTACGCCCCGTCCTGCGAGTCCGTGGTTTGGGTCTGAGGGTCACTAATAGGGGCCTGGACCTACGGAGGCCATCCACCAGGAGTGGATGGACCTACGGAGGCCATCCACGGGGCGTGGATGGACCTACGGGGCGTAGGTCCCCATCCGTAGGTCAATTTGACATCTTTTTTGTTTCTTGGGGTCTTGGGGGTTAAACTTTAGGGTCCTCCTCAAGGACCCCTTCGGTGGTCCTTGGGGAGTCGTAACTTGATGTTTAACCCCTAAAACCCTCAACCTAATATCGGGAAGAAATTCTACCACATACAACCCCATTACTAACTCAATACACAATCATTAGGTTCTAGTTTCACTTACTAGTTTTTCGGGTCGTTACACAAATCAACCTATGGGGGCACATAGTTAAGGATAAGGAGATTTATACTAGAAACCCGGCCTCTACTAACGAGGGAGATTTCATATCATGAGATTGCTTCTAGAAACCTGGCCTCTACTAACAGGAGAACTTCCATCATCATCAATATCCACTCGGTGGTAAGCATAAATCCCACGGAATAGTCATTTCTTACTTGACTTCATTAATCATGGAAAGGTTCGCTTGGACAACCAAACCAAGCTAGTTCATTTAGATAGCTCTTACACTTTGATTTAATTAAGTGAGAAAGCTTTTCAACCTAAGAATTCTATCTATGTGAGAAAACCTTTCACAACATGCTTTTATGTGCTTAGGAGAATATTGTTTCACAACACAACATCATCATTGGTACTTTACTCTCATAGCACCCTTAAAACATTTGCATAGATTTCATAAAATAATGCACAAGTCCATAATTTACCTCTTGAGGTTCAAAATCCATTTTCAATCATCAATGCTTAGAAAACATGGGTTAGATATAAACCTCATCATAAAAAATTATGTAACGATTGCAATACATGCTTAATTTCATAAAAAGCTTCCTTGAAGATCAAAATCCCACATCATATGATTCATAACTTGGAAACATGGGGATTACATGGGTTCATGGGGAAATAATCATAAATCATAGTATTTCATCAATTCATGCATAAGAGATCATAATTCAATCATTTAAATCAATAATGAAAAGAACCCAAGATAATTGAAGAAACCCTAACTCAATTGGGGAATTCTACCTTTTGAAATAGAGAAATTTTGGAACTTCATAGATGAAAGGAATCCATGGATAAAAACTATCATACCTTGAATCCAAAAGGTATCCTTCAATGGAGAAATTGAGACCTTCACTTGAAACCTTAGGTTGAATCTTCTTCTTCTTCAAGTTTCAAGAGAGAGAAATATTTGGAGAGGAGATTTGATTTTCTTTTGTGAATTTGGAAGAATGAAGTGAATGGGTAAATTAGGGGGTTGAAAAAGCTTATATAGGTGTTTTAGTAAAGGGTAAAATGATGTAGTATAGGAACTAATTAATTAGCAAAAGACCCAACTACCCCTAAACTAACTATCAATTGTCATCGACCCACCAATCGACGGACCATGGTTTGACCCACGACCCGTCCTGGTGGACTGTGGATGGTGATCAAAAACTTTTGGTCGACCTATGGACCCCTGGACCATGGACCATGGACCGTGGACCCACCAACGGTTTGTAGTTCCAGTCCTGGTTCCCACCCTGGATAATTTTTGAGTAGCCAATCCACGGACCCACCTACGATCCGTGGTTTAACCCATGGGCCGTGACTGGCCATCATGGATGGAACCTAGAAATACTTAAATCTTATATGGTGCAATATTTTGGATTCAGGGTGTTACAATATCTCCCCCTTGGGACCATTCGTCCTCATATGAGATTCAAACTAGTTCTAAAAGAGTAGGAGAGGAACTAACAACTGTCACGACCCAAGGTTACCCCCTAGACGTAACATGGCATAGTTGACCACGATGGGGGTCGCATACAAGCCCTTAGCATAATCATACACATAATGTCATAAGAAATAATGCAGAAAATTAAACCTTTTCTAAATAGAAGCCAAACTTCAAATTCCATATATAAAGAGTTATGGAAATGCTAGACTTGTCTCATTAAAAACCATCTAAACATAGGAGTACGAAATAAGGGACTTAACCCTTTACATCAATGAAAGTCTTAACATAATAAAGTACGACTAAAACTAAGATTGAAATAAAGATCTGGTCCTCGAACTGGAGGACTCACCAAATCATAGGGAATAGTCGACCCAAGATTTACTTTGAAGAAAGAAGTGATGAATCAACTTTCGGGACCTATACTCATAGAATGTAGAAAAGAAGGGATTAGCACCATTATGCACTAAGTATGGAAACATTCATAAAAACATTTAAATATGCTAAATAGGACATTTTCTTGGAAGTATGCATTTATCAAGTTTGGAAAGCCAATATGCATTTTCAAACATAGAACACAAGCTATAGTCACAATACACTCATAACATAGTAATATCAATACATTAGCAACCTCTAAAAATGCGTGTGCAATGTATGGTTGGCATCCCATAATACCAACCTTACTAAGCATTCCTTGAAGCCACACATTCATTACCATAATCTTCAAGCTTACCATAATCCAAAGTCATAAATGAGGAATTATACAAATTCCAGAACCAAACATAAATAAAGTCATTTAGTCATATCTTATCATACCATAAAGAAACCATTCCACAACATCCTAACAAGTCTCCTTGTGCAATGTAAGAGTGAAGTCCCATACCCCCATTCCTACCAAGTAAGCCCATTAAGAAGTCATAGTATAGTTCCTATCAAATTCATTATCTTATTGTTATTAAGGAATATTAGCCATAACCAAAATATACCATGTGAGCTACATCGAATCCGGTGTCATATAACCCCACACCAAAAGAAGGCGTTCTTACTTGCCGAAGGTAGAACTAATCATATTTAGCTTCTAAGTGGATCCACTAGCTAAGACCTATGTTTGGCACATAGTTGTGGGATAGAGAGATTGCTACTAGAAACCCAACTTATTGCATTAGCGGAGGAGCTTCCATCTTATGAGTTTACTATAGATGACCCAACCTATTGCATTAGCGGAGGGGCCTTTTACTCATTGTCCATATCCACTCGGTACTAAGCATTATTTCCCCATTATACATAATTAGTATGGAATTGTATATACATGTGTGAAGGCATACTTTACTCTTCGTTAAATACAACTCACTAAATAGCTCATAGATTCATTTAAGTGAGAACTACCTTTCACCTTAGAATCAACATATTAGGGTGAGTAATTTTCACCTCATTATTCATAGTGCTTTTATGAGAACTAACCCTTTAATCAACACAACCACATCATCCTAGAAAATTTATTCATAAACATGTGTAAGGATGGGGGAAATTAGTCTTCCAACAACACCTCAATTCACACAATAGGCATAGGATTCTCACCTTTCAAATGAGTTCATAAGTTCATCAATAACTATCAACAATCATGAACAATCCTTCACAATTTACTCCTTGCAAGGTCATGAACCAAGTCTCACACTTACATTTAGGATATACTATCATCAACATGAATAAGGCAAGGTTTCATAACCAAATTAACATGACCAGAATACATAATAGAAATCACCTTGCATCAATACCTTCATTGAAATTCATGAAATTGGGATCATGGGGTAGTTCATGAGTTCATGGGGAGTTTTACTATAAAATCACCATTAAAACGTCAAATCATCCATAATATATAATCAAATAACTTAATGAAAACGTTTTTAGCAAGAACCTATGACTAGAATGAAAACCCTAGCTTTTGAACAATAAAACCCATTTTCGAAATTGATTTGAGAGGGCTTCATGGAGGAAAGTTTTCCATGAATCAAGGTTCCCATACCTTATTCGAAGCTTTCCCACGAAATTGGAGTTAAGAGTTTGGAAGTTGAACCCTAACCTTGACCTTCTTCTTTGTTCTTCAATGAAGGAACTTCTTAGTGAGAAAAGAGAGGATTTGAGAATTTATTTTGGAAGTTTGAGTTAGGTCTTGAAAATAGATGAAAAATGACTTAAAACTATAT
>JAJOOH010011843.1:0-22502 GCA_029582605.1 Solanum gracilifrons | reverse complement strand
TAGAAATGATTTGATTATGTAGATGCAGAATATTTATTTGATCTACATAAAGCTCGATCGCAAATGAGCTATTTGTTTACATATGGAGGCACAACAATGTCTTGGAATTCAAAGAATCAAACATTGGTAACCACTTCTTCAAATCATACAGAAATAATATTGATCTATGAAATAAGTCGGGAGTGTGTATGGTTGGAATCATGATCTATCATATTCAGAAAATATGTGATTTTCCTTTGGCAAAGGATATTCTAACCATCATATACGGAAATAATATATAGCTCAATTGAAGGGAGGATACAATCACAGGAGGTCGGACAAAGCATATTTCACCAAAAGTATTTTTCACACATGATCTTCAACAAAATGGTGAGATAGACGTTCAAAGACTCATTCAAGTGATAATATTGTAAACTTATTCACTAAGGATTGCCAACATCAATATTTAAGAAGTTGTGATATAAGATTGGAATGCATCGTCTCCGAGATATCAAGTAAACTTTTTATCGAGGGGGGGGAGGGAATACGCGTTGTACTCTTTTCCTTAACCATGGTTTTATCCCAATAGGGTTTTCCTGGTAAGGTTTTTAACGAGGCAACATTCAAAGCGTATTAAAAGATATGTGTACTCTTTTTCCTTCACTAGGATTTTTTCCCAAGGGGTTTTTTTCTAGTAAGGTTTTAACAAGGCATCTTATCTATGGACATCCAAGGGGGAGTGTTATAAAATAATATATTGTGGATGTTCACTACATCAAGAAGTTACTCCATTACTTTCCTCCATTATGAAGATAACCATAACATCTATAACCTCCACCTTTATAACCATTATTCTTGTAACCTTTCACTTCCATAACCTCCCCATTATATTCATGTTAATGTCATGTTTATGACTAACCTTTTGTATGCCTCTATGTTACACTATAAATAGAGGCATAAGGGTTCATATTGTATACACTTGAAGACTTGGAATAATAAGAAAAACTCTCATCTTTTGTCTCCCTATTTCTATTACTTTTATCTTCTATATTTCTTGTCTTATTTTGCTTTAGTTTTACAACACATTTATTATACTTAACATTTGTATCTTACTATTGTACGAATACTATATTCATCACTTATGACACATATATATACTTATATTTAATTTTATATCAATTTCAATTTCAATATTTAGTTGTGCACATTCAAAATTGAAATATATTTAAGAATTATTTTATCCCTTTTTTTATATGTCATTACTTTTTATAAATAATTGGACCGTAATACTTGTCATTTCATAAAATTAATGTATAAATTACCATATTTTTTCTATTATATCCTTGATAGAATAGTTAATTAGTCTTGAAAATATATATTTTGACCAACCTAGGAAAACTAATAAGTAATTAATATTAATTGGAGTACTTTATACATTGATTAATCACTCTCTTCATTCACTCAAAAATTTAAATAGTCATCCAAATGCATTTTAATTTTTGAAATCTAACATATTCATTATTTATTGAAAAGTTGACTTAAGAAAACACTAAATAAGGATATACGGGTAAAGTTACTTAATTTCTTAACGCAAGTGTAATTTAAAAAGATGACATATAAAAAAAGGGAAAAGGGTCAAATATACCCATGTACTATTGAAAATAGTTCAAATATACCCCTAGTTATACTTTTGGGCTAAATATACCCCTCCCGTTATACTTTTGACACATATTTACCCTTATAACTAACAGAGGGACACATGGACGGCTAGGATTAAAAGAAATCATTCAATTTAAATCATACCCAATTATAAAGTGATCTGCCTTGCCCAAATTAATTTGCCCAATCTAATTAATATTATCCGACCCAATTTAAACTTCAAAGATAAAAAATTAGAGGACCTATAAATATAATCCATTTTGCAAACAAAATTAGGAGTTTTTTGGTTTACTCCATCTCTTTCACTGGATCTATATAATAATTAACAGACACTAGGGAGAGTACAAAATTATGGATGAGCTGACGCCAAGGCCAGCAAATTCAAGTCCTCTTACTCTTCTTACCTTCTT
Organism: Solanum gracilifrons; assembly: GCA_029582605.1. NCBI lineage: Eukaryota > Viridiplantae > Streptophyta > Magnoliopsida > Solanales > Solanaceae > Solanum > Solanum gracilifrons. Next base: position 20,454 of record JAJOOH010011843.1, on the reverse strand, counting down.
GGAAAGAGCCGCTACTATCTATGCTGATTGCTCTTCCATTGTCATAGATAATATTTTATTTAGTGACAAGGTAGAGATTGCACTGTCATGAAAAGTTTTTAGAAATGTTTTCAGTTGGAGATGATAAACATTTTGATCCTTAAAAATTAAAGCAAGAAGCACAAATAAAATTCTTTAGGTTTTTTATGGTTGAATTTTAAAATTGGATCGGATGATATTAATTGGGTTGTGTAAAATTGATTCGGATGGGGCGGATTACCTTACAATTGGGTGTGGTTTAAATTGGATGGTTTCTTTTAATCCTAGCTGTTCATGTGTCCCTCTGTTAATTATAAGGGCAAATATGTGCCAAAAGTATAACAAAAGGGTATATTTAACCCCAGAATATAACTAGGGATATATTTGAATTATTTTCAATAATACCGGGTATATTTGATCCACTGCCAAAAAAAAAAAGGTACGGAGGGACTCAAGGGAGTATGTCTTTTTATTATGACGCGACACAACTAAATTAAAATACAGTAAAGTCCTTTTTCTTTTTAATTTTTTCACATTCGTCTTTCCATAGTACCAGTAGTACATTATCCCTTGATTGACGCCATTGTAAAGCACAACTAGACCTCCAGAGAGACCGATGGTGGTCGGAGGAGCTGTAGCAGATTGCCTCTCTAAATGTGGAAGTTCGTTCGTTGCTAGGTCCTCTTCATCATCAATTTGTGGAATTGGTTTGAGGCTGAATCTGAATTCGAATTTAACAAGGACAATTAGACCTCGCCGAGCTGTTGTTGGATTGCGTGTTGCTAGTTTGATAACGAATTCCGATTCGTTCGAAGTTGGGAGGCTTATCGGTAGCTATGGCTTCATGAACGTCACAAGGTCAGTGGGTGGAGAGGCACTCCAACTCGAACTATATTGTGTATAATAATTGATAGAGGAAAAAAATTTAGCACTATTGTTTGGATTGTTAGTTGTTACCTATTGACTATTGTATTATATTGTGTTGTTAATTTAAAACTATATTTATTTTGATTGATGCATCCTTAAATTCATAATTGTTGATCCTTAGTTAATGGCGAAAGTCCTATTTTGTGTAATGATAGATTTGGTGCGATGGCGTGTTACTTTATTTTTTTCTTCTCATTTTTGACTTTATTTGTTATATAAAAATTCTATTTTATCTTTTATCCTAACTGTACAATAGCTCTACCTCTTACCTTATTTTTCGTGTAGGTGTATCTTCAAATTGTTGATGTGTGACACTATGTAACCTGAAACGTTATAATCTATTCAAAATGTTGTATTCATTAAAACAGCACAGTAGATACAAATACAACATGATACCTGATGAAGCAAATATGTTACAATAATCCAATCAGTTTATACTGTATAGAACACCGCCTCAGGATTTTTCGGTTACAAAAATTACAATTTAAACTTGACACTTTATAGTTGATAGTACTTAGTAGATGTAACATTCACTTCCTTTCAAATTCTTCATGTCTATTCATGATGCCTTTTCTTTTTAGGATTCATACCATTTAATTTTCTTAATTTGGCTTTGTTTTTTATAGTTACTCGGGGCTTCAATCCGGAATGGGGATGGATTATGCAGTATCAGAAGATATACGGAACTTTAAAGTACAAGATATTGGAGAAGGAAGTGTCAAGATCAGGTGCAAATTCCTTTTTGGGATGATATGCTTACTAAATTGTTGAATTTGGATAATGTAGTTAATAGTGGTTTGTTGTTACCATTATTCTTTCTGCTGATATTATCATCCGCAGTTCTGTTGCAGGCTTTATGAAGGAAGAGTAGCCCAAGGTCCACTTAGAGGAACTCGAGTTATTTTTAAGGTGATTTCCATTGCCGTTCTTTTCCATGTTGTTATTTTTATTGTCTGGCTTGAATTGGAACTCTTTCCTTAGCTTAATAACCATTGCATAGCTGAGATTACTTGCTTCCAAGTGATGATTAGGTGACATAAATTTTCAGGTTATTTTGTCATTACTGCTATGCTTCTACTTCTTGTAACAGTACTCATGTTACTATACCTAGTAGGATAACGGATATATGCAAGTTGATGTAATAAACTTGGGATATCCCACTGTCAAATGTTTATGGGAACTCTTGTTGATCCTTGCTTAACCTTGTTCGACTTCCCTATTGGTGGGATTCATCTTCTCCCGCACTCATACTCTTCTACATATCTTACTCCTTACCGTCTTTTTTCAAAGAAAAGAATGGGAATCTGAGTTCTACCTTTCTAAGTATTCTCATCAGTCATTGCAATGCTTTTGGTGTCTAAGAATTCAGTATGTAGGATCTTGAGGCAAATATGAGTATACAGATACTCAAAAGAGTTTAATTCAAAGCCTGTACCTTTGATGTTAGCTTCCTCTCTAAGCTTCTTCAGCAGCCACTTTATCATCTTTCCCTACCTTCCGTAGAACTTTTATATGATCGGAAGTGTTATATGATGCAGGTATATCCTGGACAACAAGTTGGTGGAATTGAGGCTGACATGATGGCTGCGAATGAGCTAAATGCTCATGCTTCCCTTCAAGTAATATAATAATTTTTTGGTTGAATCTGTAGCATTTATGGAGTTATCTTTCTTGGATCATTGTTGGTTAAATACCTCAAATAAGAATCTTTTCTTTTTTGAATTTTCACAGAGCAACCCCAAAGATGTCTGTCCACATATTCAAACACTTCTAGGAGGATTTGAGACAAAAACAGGGGAGCAGGTATGTTTCTGTTTTCTGTCAGTTGTAAACAGATCCGATGTGAATTTTTTGCTTTTGACATATGTTTCTGATGACATCCTGGATTCTTTTGCTCTTTTAGTGGCTTGCTTTTAGGGATATTGGAAAATATAGTGCTGCAGATTATGCTAAAATTACTAGTGAAAATATGTCAAAAATGATTGGTGGGGGAGAACAAAGATTGTGGAACCCGTTTGAGCTGGATCTGACCATAAAACACAGAAGGTATTTCGTTGTTAGGCTACTTCACGGCACTATGAGAGGTCTGTCCTATATGCATGACAATGACAGATTACACCAAAGTCTTGGTCCTGCATCTGTTGTCCTAAAGTAGGTTTCCTCCACCACTTTCCCTTTTTTCCTTTCATTTGGTTCTTCTGTTTTTTGGGGATACGGTGGAGGGTTGTTCCTTAAACATTAATACCTCTATCTGAATCATGATTTTGTTGCAAAATACCAGTACAGTTGTTGAGAAAGATGCTCCATATCTAATTCCTCGGCTCCGGGATCTCGCCTTTTCTGTTGACATAAGGTATCCTCATTACATAGCTTGCTCGCCGACAACATTAGCGTCATGAGGCAACAAATGACAATCAACGTATATCTTGAAACCTGCATGTGATCCCACTTTCCTCTGTGTTGATTTTGGATGATATAAATATTCTTGTGATTGACTATCTCTGAAGAATATACTATTTGATACTGCCAATTACATTTAGAATGCTGGAAAAGCTGAATAGTCTTTTTGTTGACTGTAATGCTATTTAACTTGACAATGATTGGTTGATGTATGAAGTATATGCAAATTAGTTGGTAAATGGTAATGACTTCTCTTCTGTATTCTGTTTTAATTTTTGTTGTTTGTACCTTTTGAGGTGTTTCTGGCTACTTCCTTAAGGAGTATCTTCCAAAGCCACTAGAGACGAGCAATCCACATAACGCAACTATAGTTAAATTGATTTAATTACTTGTTTCCCTTATGAGTTTTGACTACCATGTGGCGACGTTTCTTCTCGGATAATTGGGCAGTGAAGGTGTTAAAAGTAAAAAAAAAAAAGAAAAAAAAAAAGAAGATAGCTAAATGACCATCAAGATTGACATTTTATAACCTTTTGGCTTTATAGGTATTCTCAACTCGAAGATCGTCCTAATATCTTGTCAGAAGGACTTTGGAGACGGGCATCTGTTGCTGGAGCGTCTAGTCCTTTGGAAAGAAGAGCTTTTGGAATAGCAGATGACATGTACATTCGGCGAGTACAATAGCTTGTCGTTGGGTTAAAATTTTAGGTTTCTCATATCAATTCTTGTGTTATTTGCAGATATGAAGCTGGACTGCTTTTTGCTTATTTAGCCTTTGTTCCATTTTGTGAAGCAGGAGTCATGGACAGCATATCATTGCGGGTTTGTGACCTGTACAATTATTTAAATGTTTTATCTTCTGATCTTTATTTGGGTTGTAGCTGATTATTGTCCTCTGTTATTCTTCTGTCATCCTGTTGCAGAGGCTTCTGGAAAATACTTTTCAACTTGATCTTCAAGCTGCAAGGGAGTAAGAGACCTCACTTTGAATTCTATGGTTTGAAATAGAACTAAAAATGACCAAAATTTGGACAGGCTTAAGGTCATACAATGTTTATGTAGTTTACCACGTTTTATTGGCCGACAAAGTTAAGTCCATAGCTAGGAGTTGTAGAGATGTAGGGTCTGGAAGGCACCCCTCCACCCCAAACCCACCCGTTCACGAGAGAGATAGAGAGAGATGACAATGAAGTGCAAAAAGACGTCACTGTGGTCTAGTGAATTTTGCTAGTAGCCCCTTAAGTAAAACCGCTATTTAGGTTTGATTCAAGTTGAGAGATTTTTTATTTGATTTTGTTTGGTCCTTGTACATTTCCCACCTTCTCGAGTTGACTAAACACACATACATCATCAGTTCCTATCAAGACCATTCATTCTTATATTTGACAGGTATTGTTCTGCTGATGATCGCCTGCTAGAAGCAGTCAAGTTTCTTGATCTAGGTGATGGTGCTGGCTGGGAGTTACTACAGGTTGAATATCTCAAATATTGCAACCAATATTTTCTGTTTCCATTTTACTTTTTTGAGTCTGCAAATGACACGAAGCACCATGACTATGAGGAAGAGTGCTTTAAAGTTTGTCTTAGTTTCAAAGCAACTCGTTTTTCCCATCAAGTTTCTTCATACTATTACTTCAAACTATGCAGGCAATGCTAAATCATGACTACCGTGGGAGGCCAATCGCGGAAGCTGTAGTAAACCATCGATTCCTGAGTGGTACTTTCCTGTAAGATCACACAGAATTTGAATTGTACATATATTGTGTGCTGATCCATATGGAGATGAGAACCCACAGCACCAAACTACACCAATTATCAACCATGTATGTTTCAACATTGTCTCCAATTTTGTAGTTCAAATCCTTATTTTGATTTATTTGTCGAATTTCATGATGAAGTTCCAATCCAACTAAACAAAGGTTGGGGTGGGTGTATGAATCCTGGAAAGTTCTATTGAATCGTAAAACTGTTGCATGTTAGACAAGAATTTGCATTATAAATTCAAGTTAATCTGATGTTTCTACCATATTGAAATTAAAATGTTTTAACAATCTGATAGTAGGCATCCAACATTCTCTGGATCTTTACTTGCTCAACACATATTTTACTACAGCGATTCAGCCAAAAGAAAAGGAGTTTGATCAATAAAATAATTCGCGTGCTTTTAAACCCTCTCATTTACTGGTAAACAATATTTAGATTGAGCATCGAAAAAGAACCACCAAAAGTGAATAGGGTGGACAAATTGATAAAATAGGAATATTAGATAATAAGGGCATCTCCAACCCTACTCTCTATTTTACTCTCCAAATATAGAGTTGTCTATTTTTTCAGATAATTAATTTCAACCTAATTCTCTATTTTACTCTCTAAAAATGAATTTTTTTTTCTCTTTTCTCAATATTATATTATTATTTTTATTTCTTATTTCATAATATAAATCATTTCTTCTTTTTGTAAATAATTACCCTATAATCTTCGTGTAATATAAATTTTGTTCTTTTCAAAATTTTCATTAAATATAAAATTATATTTTATTCTAAATTTCTAAATAAAATAAATTACAACAAATATTATGTATAATACATACTACCAAACAATTCAAATAAAAGTGAAATCATTGATGAAATACAATTACATAATAAATAAAGCATTATCGTAAAATTTAACTTTAAATTTTACATAAATATTCGACTTTCAAGACTATTACGTTGCTCCCATAATGGTCTATTAATGCATTACGGAGTTCAAAATGAGCATTTTTTTTTATGTGTAGCTAAAAATTGTTTAAATTAACAACTTCATCTTGTATCCAATTATTGCGTGTACAAATTTACTACCCCTATTCCATTTTGAACTATTGCAAAAAATATTTTTATGCTCATTAAAAAGTGTAGTTTAATAATTTATCACTATAACATAAAAGTAGATTGTTTGAATTATCATGTAGATTTTGTGTATTCTTCATAGTGAAAAATAATTATAATTTTAAATTAAATATTTAAAGTGACAAATTTTATTTTATTTTAGAAATTAAAATAATTATTAATTCGGGATGAAAATAGTATACTTATCAGTAGTATGTTTTTTTAGATGTTATATTACTTAGAAAATAACTCAACTATTATAGACTTAATTAATAGTCTCATATAATATAAATAATATTAAAATAATTTGAAATTACATATTTAAAGTTATTTTTAAACAAATAAAATAGAAAATTATTAATTCGGATAAAAATAGTAACTTGTCAATAATATGTTTTTAGATGTTATATAGAAAATTAATTACAAATAATAAAGACATAATTAATGATACAATAGAAATAATATTAAAATAATCAAAAAGTGAAATAGAGAAGTGAATAAACTACTATTCACCTCACTATAAATGGAGGATAGAGAGTAATATGGAGGATGGTTGGAGAGCCCATTCTCTATTTTACTCTTTAAATATAGAGATAGAGCCTAAATTAGATATAGATTGGAGATGGTCTTAAGTAAGCAATCACATCAAATCAATAATTATAATAAAATAGGACTTCTCGTTTGTTTCATAATGGTAGATTTAACAAGATGATAGAATAGAATTTAAATAATAATCAAGACAAGGAAAAATTATTTGGATGAGTATATTTTAGTTACTGATTTTAGCAATACTTTTTATTTATTACCATTTATAGATGGACTATATAAATCTGCAATATATATTAAAAATGAATCATGTATGCAATACATATGTATTATAACTGTTTTAAAATATATTATTTTGTTTGGTAAGAAATTGACACATTGTATTAAAATGTGTGATTCATCAATAAAACTTGTATTATATGTGTTTTATCAAGTGAAAAAAATGTTATTGTTATAAATGATAAATATTTTCTTAATATAATATATTTATGTAAGTTTACCTAAAAAAAAAAAATAAGTATTATATTTAAGCTAACAACACAATGCAATAGGTAACCATCATCCAATCAAGCAGTAAAACACATGACAAAATTGCAATCTTGTTTGCAAAAATAAATGCAATGATAGATAAAAGTTGAGCATAAAGAACTAAAATAGGATAATTCAAAAGGAGCACCATAGGAGTATACTCTCAATTTATTAAGTGTACAAGATACTTCGAAGAAAGTGAAAAGCAAGTTCTATTGAATAGCTACAAGGAGTGGATGTTGGCTCTCATTATATTTACAAAAGATATAATTATTCATAAAAACAATAAATTATGTATATATGATTACAAAAAATATGTATATAATTTCTTCGTTCGGTGATTTCTTTGAATAAAACTAAAATTAAATCAATTATTATCAATTTTCAAAAATATTATTTGATTTGATCTCATATTTTAAACTCGATCACATGTTATAGCAAATAGTTTCATACTCTTGTAGGAGCATAAAACTCTTAATAAAAAAATTGAAAGAAATATTGAAAACACTTCTAAATTTCACGAAAATTTAATATTATATAATAATGTATTTAAGTTCAGTTAGTCAATTATTACTGTGCTATTTTTTCCCTCTTAATTGTGTAGCTCTTGTCATAAAAACAAATTACCCTCACCATTTATTTATTTTATCTTAGTTAATTGAGGCAACTGAGATATTTGGATGCACCGGCAAAGTTGTATCGCTGAGTCGTCGACGGGTAGAAAATTGAAAGAGAATTGGATTCCTTCTTCATTTTCAGTCAAAGGATTTTTATCTCCGACGAAACAGAAAGGAATCGCTGATTTTTTTCCAATTTCTTTATCATTATTTATACATATACCTCTTTCTTGCTTCATCCAAAATTCAAATTCAACTGCTACATCTCAGGTAATTAATTGTTTGCTTCTGATCTAACAATTTTTGGTATAGAGATCATGAAGTTCGATTTCATTTTTCATACCCCTTTTGTTGGTTTCGATCAGTGACACTGTTGTTGTTGGGGCGATTGTTTTTCCTCGAGTTCAATTGGGTATTCTTTTGATTTTTTGTTTCTGGTTGAAAATTTTAGCTAAGTTTGGTAGTAGGTGGAACTTCGTAGCAGTTGTGGATGGCTGCTATAAGCCACACCATTAATTTCTGATACATTAGGAATTGGGTACTCGAAATTTGGTAATTGTGCAGGATTTAGAAAGGTCTTGTCTTTTTTATGTTTGATAACCTTGGTGTTGTGTGTAGGCCAGCTTGCACGCAACTCTACTAATTCCATGAGAAAGCTCTTGATTCACATTAGTGTGTTTCCTTTTTCGAACTTGAAGTAGAGACTTGTTAGAAGCTAGAATTTGGTTCAACCCAAAATGTATATTCTGAAGGTTGTTGTCAAATATTGAGTGGAAGTTCCTAGTTTTTTTATTGCCATCTATTATATGTTAACCTCCCAACTTTGAAAACAAACCATGAAGTCTGATGGGATCTTTCATCATTCAAGTCGCCAAGTTTTTAGTATACAAGTCTTGTATTTGATAGCCTAAAACCAAGTTCTGAATTTTTGGATACTAGAGACTTGGATAAGAGCTCTTCTACTCAAGAAAAAAGCTAATGTGTAGATTTGTGAACTTATTCAACCTCGCGTCCTTTTTATTTTATGTAGTACATATTTGGCGTGGTGAAAGCTGCTGGAGCTCCTATTATCAGAGGGATTGTTACTGGACAGCTTTAGTTGACTTTCTTGTGAGGCTTAGGTTTTATTCTACCTCACGTGCATAAAGCAATTGATGAAGAGAAAGAAATCAACTACTTGCAGAGATTAAATGGCCATTGTGGTTGATGATGTATAGATGGAGAGAACACTTCTCAAACGAGCTTTACAGATACACCAATTGTTTGCTGGGGATTGATACTAGATTGTGCGATGCTGAACCTCAAACTCTCTCACAATCCGCTCATACAATATAGGCCAATACGAACCTCTGATTTAGAAGTACTTGAGAAAATCCATGGGGATCTGTTCCCGATCAGGTCAGATTATTTATTTCATGTTTGGGTCATTCAAGTACCATACTGTTACATATTGTCTTGAACTTTCAAAATGGAGTGTGCTCCTTTAAAGTATACATCTAATCTTGTCAATAACTTTTTTTTCTTTTTGGGTATTTAGATATGAGTCTGAGTTCTTCCAAAATGTTGTTAATGGACGGGACATTGTGTCATGGGGAGCTGTTGATCGTAATCGACCCAATGAGCAAAGTGACGAGCTTATTGGATTTGTGACTGCCCGGACTGTTCTAGCAAAAGACAGTGACGTGAGCTCTTCTGCCTTGTTACTCTTATTCTTTATCCTTGCAAAATTTTATTAATTTTGACCAACACATCTACAGATAGAAGAGTTTCTGAGGTATGACTCATCTAGATCAGAGCAAACACTGATTTACATCTTGACTCTGGGGGTTGCAGACTCTTATAGAAATCTTGGAATAGGTGAGGCTTTCTTTTCTCGTACACACTCTTAGTTGTACTTCTATCTTTCATTTTATGACTTACTAAATGTTCTGCACTTTTGGATTTTCAGCCAGTTCTCTAATTCGCGAGGTCATAAAATATGCCTCGAACATCCCGATTTGTCGAGCAGTTTACCTACATGTGATCTCATATAATAACCCTGCCATATACTTGTACAAGAAAATGTCCTTTCAGTGTGTGAGGAGGCTGTCTGCCTTTTATTTTATTAATGGTCAGCATTACGATGCGTACTTGTTCATCTACTATGTGAATGGTGGTCGCTCTCCTTGCTCACCCTTGTAAGTGCAAACTTCCCTTTTCTTTGAACTCACATGATGAGAGTTTCCTCTTATCATTATTGACCAATATGAAGGATTAATTTGTCATTTGTAAATATTATCCTGGTAGAGCCGTCTTTTATCAATTTCATGTCCCTCACGGTTCAAAAGAGTGTTGTTAGTAAAAATACACTGTCATTCTCTTGGAGTAAAATGCATAAAGCACCCTTGAGAAGATGATCTGTTATTCACAGTTTTCAGCTTGAGGATTTGTTAGAGAGGCCATTGAGCAAATCTGCTGTTGCAAACTCTTGGACCACTATATTTCCCAGGTTGTCCAATTCTATATTGAGAATTCAACATGTTTATGGATGCTTTCTGATTTTAAACTTGGGAATATTGGGAAACCCTGGTAGAACTTAATTATCTTTACCTTTCCTCTTTTGTGACACTGCTTTGTCTTGTTTGATTCAGTTTCAGTTAGAAAGAACAGAAATCACTTATTTGTGATGGGCAGTTGGCTTCATGCATTTTGGGGTCGTTTGGTAGGGTGCATAAGAATATCGTTGAATAGAGTGTATTAGTAATGGCATTAGTAGTGCTTATATTTGTTATGCGGAGATTATTTCTTATGCTTTGTTTGATTTGGTTTATTTAAAAGGCGAAATGGTCTGATGGACCCTAATACTTGTATGAGTTTGTATTGTGAACCCTTCTACTTATCACTTTGCCATCTAAACCCTTGAATCCATCGAAATACAACATTTTGAACCCATTTTTTCCTACTCAACGGGGTGTGTATCACAAACGCTTGACACATAATATTTAAAATATTTATAAAATGACATGTATGATTATAAAATGACAAGTGTATATATAGCCACTCCATGTCATTCTTTCCCTTTTATACTAATGTATCTGTACTTCTTTTTTCAATTTTTATTTGCATCTGCCATAGCTATCCCCATTCCCACAAATCACAATCTCATTCCATTTCTTTCTCATCTTCCTAACACTTTTTCTTTCCCAACCTCTTCTGCTCTTTCCATTGAAGAAAAATGTCGAAATGATTTCTGGTTGTTCACAATCTCCTCGGAGCTCGGAATTGATTTTGGGTTTTGTTGGGTTGGGATTTAAGTGGTGACTGGTGGCGTTGAGGAAAATTGGGGATCTGTTGGGTGGTTTGGTTGTTCACAATCTCGCCGGAGTTTAAGACTGGCGGCGTTGTAAAGGTCGAGGTTTATTGGTGGAGTTGGTTTGGTTTTTTTTTGTTGTTGTTGTTGTTGTCTCTCACTTATAGCTGCCGGTTGAAGCTTGTTGGAGATGGTGAGAACGAAAGTGGTTTGATCGGAGAAGGTGTGGAGGAGGAGAAGAAGGCAATGAGATTGGATTTGGTTTAGGATTGAAACATGGGTCATTTGGGTGGTGGATAACTGAAACAGGGAGTCAATGCGGGAAATTATTTGAGTTTTTTCGTTGGTTTTGTTTGATTTTCAACTTATCAATGTAGGGTTTTCAATTTATTTGTTGTTTAGTCTGGATTTCATCTTCTGTTTGTGTCTTTGTTTGATTTTGGGGTTTAGTCGATTACATTGATTTTGTTGAAAAAAATTTGGGATTTTACTTTGTTTTGTGCCTAACGTTAGTGTAATATGTTTTTGTAGTAGTGTTATGCCTTCAATGATATGTTTTATGATTTCGATTAGATTATAGGATTCTAACAAAAAAGAATTTTCATGTTGATGAAGAAGAATACAACAAGATCAACCAATATTGAAGAAAAAAGTAAGTGAAAATGCATGATAAAGAAAGTAGTGTAATGATGAGAAAAAATAGAGAAGAAAAATTTGGGGGTAGAAGATCGAAAAAGAAGCTAGAAAAACCTCAAATTTGGTCCAACAATGGTGTTAGATGCAATTGAGAAGATGATGGCTTTATAAATCCCTAATGTGACTTTTAGATCCCTTTCCAAGGGCCTTACGCTCCTAATAGGCGTGTGACACACGCTCTTTGATATCAACTGCCACATAGGATGCCAAGTCAAATATAGTGCTTAAAATGTTGTGTTTCGATGGATTCAAGGGTTTAGATGACAAATGAATAAGTAGAAGGGTTCACAATACAAACTCATACGAGTACAAGGGTCCACCAGACCATTTCGCCTATTTAAAATAACATGCATTGCATAATTTCTTTTTAAAATAATATTTACAAAAATACCCTCCACAAATATGATGGGAAGGGAGTGGAAAGGGATTTGAGAGGCAATTGTGTTTTTATCCATGTTGATGTATGCATTAAACCCTTGCTTACTAATACCATGGTTAGCTAGGTATTAGTTATACATATCATAATACCAAATAGAGAGTTATACATAGGTTGAAAAATGTACCAAACAAGGTACTAGTAATATACAAAAGTAGTGCATGCATTAACTTTTCTAATGCACTCTACCAAATGACCCCTTAGTGTGTCTACTCCCTGGACTAAAAGAGCATCAAACATGTGAAACACGGAGAAGTGTGAGTTTTGGGGTTGTAGGGATGAAGATGGCCTCCTGCCCTCTTCTCAAAGTGGTAGCATGATATTGCTATCACATTGTAGAGCAGGATTCTGGCATACTTGAACTCCTAAGTAGAAAGAATAAAATTGATTCGAAAATGCTTTGTGGTATTAAGAATAGTTCGGATGGGGAATTATTTTGAGGATAAAGAGAGGAATAGAATCTAATTCAGGTTCATTTTAACTGAAGAGTAGATCAAATATCACATAATCTATTTGAAATGATCCTTTAGGAGGCTCCTATCCAATATATCCTTGGGAGGAGAAGGCACAGTAATTACTATTTAGTGCCAAGTTTCTTGGGAAGGGTGAAAAAAATGAGAACTGGAATACGCTGAAGTGTTGCGAAGAAATTGTTCCAAGTTCCATAACATGATAGTAGTAGTCATGTCTGTATAGGTGAATCACTTTCACCTAATAGTCAGTGCCAGTTAGATTCCCGTGTGGGGTAAAAGCAGTTGATAAGCGCTAATTTACTTTTGCACGTTTTCCTTCAACTATGAAGTAAGCTTGAATCTTTCTTTCAATTGAAACAAATGAAAGTTTAAAGGTTGCAGTCTAGGATTTTCTTTTCAAACACAATGACAACAACTGCTACAACTCAATCCCAGCTACTTTCCTAATGGATGTTACTTTACTATATGACAATTGTCCTTTTGAATTCCAGAGAGCTCATTAAGCTTATAGTTACTGGAGCAAAGAGTGGATTCAGGATGGTAGCTGCCAAGCTTTGGAGGAAAGAAGACAGAAAGCCTTCCAAGTGGTCCAAATGCAAGGAGTCTGGCTCCCTTCTTCCAACAAAACATAACAAGAGGATGCCGACCGAGGGTGCTCTGTCTCAATTTGTTTAATCCTCTACTAGCTTCTGCACTTATTGGAAATGGACGCAAACGTTGGACAGAAATGTTATTTAATCTTCTATCTCGTCTTCTGTAACAATGTGTTTTACCTGTACCTAGAAGAACAAACCATTTCTGATGTTCTTCATCTTCTGTGCCTGTGATTTACTTGTTGATATGTAATTTCTTTTGAAAAGTCACCCAAAAAATTTAATAATAATGCGTCGAGAATTGAGATGAATTGACAGGACAAGAAAGTTTCTCAGATGGTAAGCATCCTCACATTCAATCTTAAGGTTGTTTGTTCGAGTACCATTAGAAATTGCTCAAGTTTGTTCATCATTGCACTTTTGGTCTATTCTTTCACTTATTGTTAGCAAAAAAAATCGTCTTGTATTTTATTCTTGTCATTAAGAGAGTTGCAATGTGAAATTGGTTGACTCTGCGTGCCCAAATTATTCAAGAGAAAAGGTATTCTCTTTGGAGCTCTGTTAGGTTCAGGAGTAAAATATACGATATTTTTGCTAAGTAATTAAGTGCATAATGCATAAATAAACGAACATTTAAATTTTGCCTCAGCTCACAAATATACTCCAACTTAGTTGCCATCGAACTTTCAGAAAAGGCTTATTTATGTCATTCGTTAAAAATTTGGTTCATCTATACTATTGATGTTAAAGAAAATATTCATCCATGCCATTTTTTTTAACACAGATTTTGCAAGTAAATATCTCAAAAGGTCATCCAACTTTGAGGAATTATCTTGTAAATCCATGGATAAGTACTTACCTTGAAGGAGAATCTTGAATAGAAGTCTTATGCTTTGATTTTCCTTAAGATTTTGACTTGGAGTTTGGGAGGGAAGAGAATTGGGGATTAAGAGATGAAAATCGGATTGTTTTGGATCTTTTATTAGTCAATAAATTTGTTTAAGGTTTTCTTAGGGGTAAAAATACAAAAATGACCCTTTTTAGTATTTTTTTTTCCTATCGGTTAAATCTGCACTGTATCAGGTTAATAAAATTATCATAACTATTTACTCCGAACTCGGATTGATGCAAAATTAGTGGCGTTGGAAAGAAGACTCAAATACTTTCAATTTGATAGGTTATGGACCATGTAAATCTTCATATTCTAAGAGATATGGTTATTTGAAATTGACCTAAGTAGAATCTTAAATCAAAACTTAATTGGTAAGGAAACTTTCAACTCAACTTTGTGTTAGGGGGGGGGGGGGTTCTTATGACCTTAATTCATTTACACACTAAAAAATTGACCTTAACACCTAAACACAAATTAAGAGTCACCCGATACGATCTTATATGCAAATGATGAACTGTTTGGATCTTACCTTAAAAACTTTCGGGGTGTTACAACCATGAAGTAGAAATTTGAAAACATTCAAAACTCTATTTTAGTTTTCACTATCTATTCCTTAAAAAATCCAACATTCTTTTAGTTAAATAAAAATGTAAAATTGAAGTGTACTACTCTCAAATTTAGTTGGTAATAATCAATAAAGTAGGCATTGTTTGAAGTGTGGCTCAAGGGTAAGGTTAGTAAAGCGTCTGTTTTAGGCCACAAAATTTTGAGCCTTGAAAAAATTTTAATAGTGAATTTTATGATTTTAATTTCACTCAATATTGAATATTATTTTAAAAAATAATATACAATTTAAAGTAAAAAAGAAAGGAAAAAGAACTATCTACTTTTTTATGAGGAATATTTTAGAACTTCAAATTAAACAACTCAAATCTTCATATTTATAAATAAAGTTTTTATATCAGTATTCATGATATATTAAGTAAACAAATGTCTAATCTCCTATTAACTAGAATTAATTATTACTTTTCATTTCTTCCATTTTGAAACTCATTAATAATGTTATAATATATCCTTTCTTTGTCAAACTCATTAATAAAGTTTTAATATATTCTAATTGCATGGAGCTGAATCGATAAATTTTTATTTCTTCCATTTTGAAAATCTATGAAGTTAAATAAATATTGATCTATACTATCGGATTTATAACTGTAATGATCGATTGAAATTTGTGATTTATAATAACACAAATCAAAATATGATAACAAAAATACTAACAAATATATTCTAATTGCAGTGAACATATTAGGGAAAACAGATCACTTAGTTTCACCATTGGAGTAAGTAAGAAGCTGAATCGAACAATAAAATTTTCATTAATTAGATCTACGAAAATAATGAACAATAACCTAAAGTAGCCATTGGAAAGTTATATCTTTATATATTCTAGAATTTTTACCAATTGCAGAATTTGTCCAAGAGCAAGCCAAAGAAGATGAATCATGTAACCGAGCAAAGAATTGAGGTTACATTGTGTCTAGTTTTGCCCAATTGATCTATAAAGTAACCCAGATATATATAGTGTTAAAAATTCAACTTTTTAATGTTCCAAAATTATCATTTGCCCCAAAAATTTATTAATATTTCAAATCAATGTTTATTTTGTTGATTCTTATGAACAAAATTTAAAGAATAGTATACTTTAATTTTACTTTTTTATTAAACTAAAGAAATGTTGGATTTTTTCTTAATAGATTTGTGATACTGTATTATATTTTTGTTATAAAATTTTGTTTATAGGGTGAAATTGTATTTAAAAAGAATTGGAGCAATTTTGGGTTTTTTACAACTAATGAATTTGTAATGTTTACGAGCAAAAAATACTAACTTAAAAATTTAAATTAATGTCCAAAAGAAAAACGTTAACTTCATTTATATGATTTTATCTTAAATGGTCAAAGAATCCTTAATAATTAATATGTGTCAATTTTAATGTGACAAATAAAAATGAACGAAGAGAATAACTAATAAGTAAACTATTTCTAAAAATCGATCCAAATATCCTCCATATTAATGTTAATTTTGCATCATATTAATATCTTTTAATATTTATGACCAAGAATAAAAATAGAAATAGGCAACATGTCACCCAAGAAATTTAATAATATATATCGAGAATTGTGATGATGTGATAGGACAATAAAGTTTTAAATATCCTCACACATTCAGTCTTAAAGTTGTCTGTTTGAATGTTACTATAAAAAAATTGCTCAATTTTGTTCTTCATTGCACTTTTGGTCTGTTCTTTCAT
This sequence comes from Solanum gracilifrons, assembly GCA_029582605.1. Classification (NCBI taxonomy): domain Eukaryota; kingdom Viridiplantae; phylum Streptophyta; class Magnoliopsida; order Solanales; family Solanaceae; genus Solanum; species Solanum gracilifrons. The sequence continues at coordinate 3,861 of JAJOOH010011843.1, read as the reverse complement.
TTAATGTTAGCAAAAAAAAATTATCTTGTATTTTATTCTTGTCATTAAGAGAGTTTGCAATGTGAAATTGGTTGACTCCGCCTGCCAAATTATTCAAGAAAAAAGGCATTCCCAAATTGGAGCTTTATTAGGTTCAGGAGCGAAAAATAATTTATTTTTGTTAAGCAATTAAATGCATAATGCATAAATAAACAAATATTTAAATTTTACCCCATCTGACAAATATACCCCAACTTATAAAATGAATCATTTTTTAAAAAAAGATTCAACAATCAAAGATGAAAATACTTGAAATTGATCAATTGCATTTGTGTGGAAGCGTTAACCAGCTAAAGTTCGTATTTTCCTTGCTTACATGTGGGCATGGGAGAGATACTATTGATATATTTTGCGTTTCCAAATCAAAGAGATAAACACAACGACCCTCAGTGAAATAGATGGATCTTTTGTTAATAAGATTGTTGCCTCTTGTCGAGCAACGTGTCCCATGGAACCACATAGGAAAATTGCAATTTCGCCAATGCTTTCCATCTTTACCCATGCTTTTTCTTGAAAATCAAATCGATACACTAGAAAATCGTATACTTGGCTCAGGAGCCATCCATAATACAACTTGTGAACGCATAACAACATATCATTATCGTCGCATGAGGATTGGATGAAGTATTCACCCCACCTTGGCATTTCTAATAATTCCTCACCACCATACGCGCGTTGGTTAACCAATGGTGTAACTGTTACTATTCCTTTTAATTGATTAAATACGATTATTTAAAAAAAAAAAAGATTATTTCCTACTTATTTACAAATTAAGGAAATTTTAAAAGAAGAAAAATGAATATGATTCTCTAAAGTATTTTACAGGAATAGAATGTATTTTTTAAAAAAATGAAGAAATATTTTTAGGAAAAAATATTTTTGACCAGTTAAGTAATAATAAATGCATTTTTGAACCAAACATTAACTGGTTATATTTTAATATAATTTTGCATTATTCAAAAATATTTTTTATTATATTTTTCGTATTTTAAAATATATCAGCGGATAGGTCTTGTTATTTAGAATTTGAACTTTTTAGAGTTAAAATAGTCTAGTACTAATTTCATATATATACTTTAATTCTTCATCACTTAGCATATGCTTAAACATGGGATTATGATTTTAATTTTTTAAAATGTAAAAATTTGATCTTAACATATTGGAAATGGTTGGGTCTTTTAATTTGATATAAAAAATATATGCACCAATGAAAATTGACACTTGTTTAATTAAATTTCACATCATATTTTTGTTAACTAAAGGATATTTTTTAACCCAAAGCAAACTTAAGGGTATTTTTAAATCAATAGGTGGAAGGACGATATTTTAGAACCATTTTTAATAGGTTAAACAATATTTTTGATCATTTTCAGACTAATACTCGACATGAAGAGATTGTTGTTACCAATTATCATAGAAAAAATTATATTAAATAAAATCTATTTACCACTATTGTTGATTAGTGATTTTTAATAAAATTATGCATATTTAAAACTTAGTAGTCGCTAACATTTATTTATAAAAAAAACACTGAAGCATGCAATTTATTAATGCAGTATTTTAGATACACAGGTATCTTGGTTTGAACAATAATTTAGTTATTTAGTAAAAATGTATTCGAGAATTTAGAAAAAATGTTGATAATTTTCACAACTTGTGAAATTTTTATATTTATGAGAGAAATATAACTTTAAAAAATTAAATTACATAGTCAAACATTAATTTCAAATAAATATCATAATTTCATATTACATGCAAACCATTAAAAATATAGTGTTCCAATTTTGAATTTGCCTTCAATGACAATCTAACTTCATATATTTCACTTCTCTTGTCTTTTCTAGATGTGACTGATCGTACTTTTGAAAGTGTGTGATTTTATTTATGTTTATTAAGTTGATTATATTTTATATTGATGTACTTCGATTTTGGGTGTGCATATGCAGATATTTAAATTTGTATAAGGTTGAACAAGTAGATACATGAGTCGTACGTGACATAATATATCTAGGATACCACATAGGAGACAAATTGCAATGTAGGATGCCGCATAGGACATGTGTGTCTATTTGTTAAACTTTATACAAGTGTAAGTATTTACTTGTACACATCCAAAATTAAAGAGAAAAATCACCTAAATACGCATCTTATTTTACCACAATCTCTAAAATTTCATTCCATTTTTAAAAAAACTCAAAAATCTCCACTCTGATACATCATTCTTCTCTAGTTAATACATCCATATTTGGTATCCCCCTCTCGGATACATCCCACCCTCTTTGATACATCCATCCTTTATCGGATACATCCCTCACCTATTTATCTAGATGTTTGCTGATGTATTCGAAAGTCCAATAATGTATCTGAATATCCTATCCTCTCTCTGATACATCCATCACCTATGTATCCGGAAGTCTAGTGATGTATCCGAAATCCATACATTTAAGGGATTTTTGTAATTTGGAAAAGAGTAGGTACATGATGTAATTATCTCTTAACACCGTAAGATTTAAGTAAATTTTAGGGCATAAATATAAATTAAAACTAAATTAAATAATATATTTATATATTATGCCGTCAATTTACAACCCTATGGAATTAATTGATTTACAAGTTTTATGGTACAATACATAACCTTAAGGAGTCTTAGTCAAATTGGATTTGATTTTCTCAAGGAAATATAAGACAAATTGTCTTTTGGGTTAAAAAATTTATTCAAAATATTTTAATTATCATTAATTTATTGGAACCTTTCGCATATAGCCACTCAAAAGTACCTTATTTACGCTCTATAACTATAATTTGTTAATTACAATTTGTAGCTACATATTATAGAGAGGAGAGTGAAGAGCGAGATTGGAAGAGGGAGGAGAGAGGCGAGCAAGAGAGAGGCGAATTGTATATGTATATTTGCCGAATTGTATATGTATATCTGTCAAATAATTATATATATGTACTTGGTATACATATGTATTTGTATATCTGGCGAGTGAGATTGGGAGAGGGAGGAGAAAGGTGAGCGAGATTGGGAAGAGATTGGAGAGAAGTGAACTATATATATATATATGTCAAATAATTGTATATATATAACTGATATACATATATATTTGTATATCTAACGAGAGATGGAGGAGAGAGGCGAGCGAGATTGCGAGAGACAGGAGAGGGTGTATTTGTATACATGTCATATAATTAAATGTATGTGTGTATAATTTGTATTTTGTATATGTATAAAAGAGGACAAGTGACATAATTAAAGCTAAAATTAAATTATGAGTCGTAATTAATTTAAACTATAGCTATATTAATTAATTAACTAGTATATATTTACTTTTTCCGCATAATTTTCCTTAATTTATATAAGGGGTAATTACGTTAAAAGGCCGCTCGGTGGACTCAATTACCAAAAAAAATGGCCGCTTCTTCTTCGATCTTTGATGTTGTCGCCTTCTTCATCCTCCTCCTTATTTTTCTTTATTAAAATTTCGCATACACAAATATAAATTGTTTCAAGTAAATTATATATCAAAAGACTTAAATATCGAGAAGATTTTATATTTAAAATTTGGAACTCTCTATGAGTGATTTTGAGTTGGTCGAGATAGAATAGTCAGAGTTTACTTCATGTATAGTTAGTTTATATTTGGATATAGTTAAATTATATTCAATTATTCAAGTGTATCATAATATATAATTATTGTATAACTCATGTATAGGTAAACTATATTGTATAGTCCAAGTATATCTGACAAGCTATATTGTGTAGTAAATATATCCTTATATATATATATATATATATATATATATATATATATATATTTT
>JAJOOH010011842.1:0-31621 GCA_029582605.1 Solanum gracilifrons | reverse complement strand
CCCAATAGTTTGACGGGAAGGGTAGTTTTGAGCCGAAATATAGTTTAAGGGTAAATATGATCTATTTCGGATAGTTTAAGGGTATTTTTGACCCTTTTCCGTTTTCAAAATAGGTGACTAATATTTATGTACTAAATGTCTAAATTTTTAATGCTATTAGATTATTATTAAATGTAATTTTATGATGAGATAATAGTGAAGTCAAGATGTAAATTAGTGGTCACGAAGTTGGACATAGTGAGACCAAATGTTGAAAGAGGCTAAAAATGCTAAGAATTATTTTTCCATTATTGGTCAAAGCATTGGTTGATATAAACTTATTGAGTACATGTATAAGTGCAAGTATCAAATATACAGTAAATTAATTGAGGTGGGCGAAAGTTATCTTGCAACCAAGGTTATTAAAAAGGTATATGAAAAGTTGGCAAACCAAATATAAGGCTAATAAAACTTTATAGACGTTATGAACTATGAAACATTAGATTCATTACCGAGGCTGCCATAAAATCATAGTTAGTAGTTTGTTTTTTTTTTTCATTTTATGCTAATAAATCCAATTTTGGAGACATTCTTTGAAAATAAGAAAACACGTATTGCTGCTTTTAGTTGATCAAATTCCAGTTCTTTCATACAAAATAACTTTTTATGATCATTGATCCCACAAAATATACAAGAAAACCGATTTCCAAATTAATAATCCATGTAATACTAGATTCTATTTAGTGATAGAAAATTTAAAATTTTACATTGATGCTCCAAGAAATTTTAAAAATGATGCTATGAAGACTTGGCCCTCAACAACTCTTTTTTGTTTCTCACATTCTTTCCTCAACTGCATAGTGCTCTTCATTTCAACTCATGATTTTCGGACGTTCATCCTTGTTCAAGATTGGAAAACATTCTATTTCGAATGATTCTACTATCCGATACTCTAAATCTTGTGTGCACAGGGTCCTCCGAAGAGTCAGACAATAAGGAGACCATTATAGAGGTTGTTAGGACAACTCTACCGTTATGCCTCTCCCCTTCAGTCGATACAAGAAAAAACTAGTAACAATTTATGCTCATGTATTAAGACTTGATTGACATATATAGTTAAGTAATTTGATCTTCTCATCTACTCAAACCATGATTACTGAATTAGTTGAGGAGCATACAGATTAACTCAACCATCACATTTATAAAAAAGCAAAAGAAAAAGGTTGATAATAGTGCCTGCGATGCGAGCAAAAGAATAACCTATATATGTTTGATCTTTTATTAACTAATGCTTTGTATTGAAAAATTAATGCAAGTGCTCGAGCACCCCAGGGAACAATGGGTGATGGATCAGATGCCTTCACCAAGTCCAGTTTCCCAGTTACTCGAATCAGATAGCTAAAATTCTGGAAAGGATTTAGGAAGTCCCAGTCAAGCAAGTCAAGAATAGGTCGGACCACTAGTTTCAGTTCAAATGCTAGTGACACTGATGATCGACAACGTAGAAGGTGGATCGGAACCTATTTTTTACCAATAACTTTCTTTCTGATATCAGGTATTTCCAGTGAGCTTGTAGAATGTGTATTTGAATGTCAGTGAGTTTGCTAAAAGATGCTGTCATTAACAAAACACTCCATACAACAGATTCTCCCACAAAATCCACTTTGAAAAAAAGAACATTTTCATATCAAATAAAAATAATCTTTCACAATCTATAATCCCACAATAAACTTTCAGCTGAAATGAAAAATACAAACAAAAGCATAAACAATTCAAAATGCTGCTTTGAAGACTTAGACCTAAAAATTCAAGAATGGATCAACACCTTCAGTTTCTCAAATTGTCATCAGTTTCGTCAATCTCTTTGCCAACTTGATAATAGTCTCCAAACCTAACCCCATAAAACCATAGACAAGTTGAAAATTTCATGATGAATATGGTTGATTATATTAGGGTCATATCCTGCAATTTTCAACATAGCTAAGAAACGCCTCTCTAACATAATGATCTTAGTCTTCAATGCCAGGCCACGAAATTTCAAGTTGGGAATTGAAGTCTAGACGTAATTGATAAAATTCTCTGAATAATTAGGATATGGAATCACCCCATGATTGAAGAAGTAATGATATATATAGACTTCAAGATAGCTACATCCTGATAATAATCATAATTATCTTCTTTTAACTTAATTTCAGACGTTCCTCCCGGTATAAGATTGGAAAATTTAGGCTTACTAAAGGACTTCAATTCATAAAATTCAGGCATGGGAGACTTCCCTTTTTCTTCAATTTTTGGACATACACACTTCATTTCATACCGGTAAGATTCTGGGAGTTTTTCTTTTTCTGTTTCTTTTTGGTCAACTTTATCTTTTGCAAATTCAGAGATGATTTCTACATTTTGTAGATCGTTGTTGAAGTGATCATGTGGAGGAAGGAGATAGGTGACCAAATGTCAGATTCTTGATTTTGGTCTGAAGGTAGCATTTTTAACATGTGATTCTTTGTGAAAATGTTACTAAGAATGAGGAGATGGTTATTTCTCTCTTGCTAGATTTATAGCGTATTCACTTGACCAAAATCACTAAAATATTAATTGTATTAAATCTCACTTTTTAAATTTTTATGCCATAAAAGTCATATTTCTTTCCATAACTCTATCTATATATTTACTCTAAATTATTTTGGTTAGTTAGACATTAAATGACCTTTTCAAGTAAAACATTTACTAATCTGTCATGATTTATGGCTAGTCAAAATTTGACGTATATGATATATTACAACACATAAGAATGTCCTCAAGCATAGCCATACGTCTCATCGTGATATCACCATGATATCACATATTATATATACTATATGGTCCTAACTTTAAAATTGAATTACCGATTTAGCCCTACACTAAATTAAAATCTAATTAAATGGTCATGTTTTATTTACGTAAAGGTAGAAGTAGAAGCCTAACATTTGCATTTAATTCGTCAGTGATGACACTATAAATTTCCTTAGTTATATCTAATTAATGTAAACTTACTCATTTGGAAAAAAAAGCTTTTCTTTTTTATTCCATAACTATGAAGAAATTGAGGAGTTGCAACGAACTCTATAGATTATAGGCCAAAATCGTTTGCATGTTAAAATATTATATGGCATACTCTTCATTTATATTTAACGATGCATGAAAAATTAGATGATTAAAGAAGTTACCATTAGTCTTTTCCAGTGAACTGTAAAGTGCAAATATTGGTACGATTCAATTCAACATTTTCTTCTCTCGAATTTGATCAGTTCATCTATTCCAAAGACAAATTAAAGTATCAAGCACATTAGAGAACATTCACCTTGAATTCTTAGTTAATTCGCCTCAGAAGACAATATATATATTTATTTTGAACAAACTATTTATTTAAAATTTGAATTTAATATTTGATATTTAAATTTTAAACGAAACAAAAACTTTTGTATGTTCAGATAAGGAGTAACAAAAGTTTTGTCTTTTCAAAAGGGAGCAACCAAAGGTTGTGATTGTTCATAAAATGAGTGTCTCTTTCATGAAAAGTCATTTGTACATGAAAGAACATGATTGTTGTGAAAAGTCATCTTTGTTCATGAAAGAACACGACTATATATTGTGAAAAGTCATCAATGTTCATGAAAGAACATGACTATTATGAAAAGTCATCTCTGTTCATGAGAGAACATGACTATTATGAAAAGTCATCTCTTAAATTTTATAAATACGTAACATTCCCAGAACTAGCAAATTAATTGCATATATGTTTTCAAGCTTTGTTGTATCCTGATAGAGAATTGTTTGTCATCCCTAAAAGAATATACATGTTTTAACTCTTGAAAGATAGTGATCTTTCACACCTCAAAGCTTTTTTTCATTGTTATTTTTCTTCTAACAATTTTTTCTTCTATTAGTATTTACCCCAATATGTATACGGACAATATCTCTTTAAAGAAAGTGAATACATGCCTCAAAGTCATCTTCTTCTTCAAGTATATTTCCTACTATTATTTTTCCTAACACTGATACATGGACTTCAAAATCGCCAAATCCTGATCATAATCATAGTCATCTTCTTGCACATTTTCAGAAGTTCCAGCTCCTAGTCGAGGATCTGAATATGTAGGCACAATGTGCTGAAAATTGAAATTCATATAATTCCGACATGAGACATTTTCCTTTTTTGGCTGCCTGTAATTTTTCTTGATTTCATTTTTCATCATTCAAGAACTGATTGAATAATTCTTCATTTTCTTGCTCTTTGTTTATCATGATTACATTGACATTGTCAACTAGGTAATAATCTCCGGGATAACCCCATAAAGCAGGGTGGATTAAATCAGGGTGCTGTCCCGCACCTGCAGTTATCTCCATAATAGAAAAGAATTGGTGCTCTAACACAACAATCTTAGTCACCAATTTTTGGCCATGAAATTTCAAGTTGGGAATTGAAGCCTAGATGTAATCGACAAAACTCTCTGAATAAGGATATGAAATGACCCTGTGATTGAAGAATTAATGATAGATAGACTTCAAGATTGCTAAATCATGATCATAATCATAGTCATCTTCTTTCTTCAATTCATTTTCGGACGTTCCTCCTTGTTCAAGATTGGAAAATGTAGACTTATTAATGTGCTGCATTTCATATGATTCAGACATGGGACACTTTCCTTTTTCTTCAACTTACGGAAATACACGTAATTGGTGTGTTGAATTTTATACATAGCAACCAAAATGCTACTCCCAAATATGGTACTAGTTTCAATACATGAATAATTCACTTCTAGCCAAGAATCAAACGACATACAAGTGTTCCTCTTCCTTGCCAGCCTCAACCCTCCCGACGAAAAAATTGTTCAATTGACAACCTTATCATTTGGAGATTTTAGAGTCTTTTTTATTGTGTAATTTCTTTAATTCAAAAGATAGGATTTTGGTGATAGTTTTTGTTTACGAAACTGATAATTTTAGAAGAGTCATTGGTGTTGTTCCTCGGTGGATCATAAATTGAAGAATGATTCTATCTTGTTTTTCAGTACTGGAACATTTAATTGATACTTCTCCATATATATACGGACAATGTATCTTTTCTAGATTTACCCCTAGCTACTAATTCCCTCATTTGGGTAAAATGATGGTGTTCCCTTGATTTCACTAACTTTCTTATTTATTTAGGGGAGTGGTGTTACTTTTCATTTCTGAGCTTTCACACAATTGATTTTTTAGCATCTATTGATTGTGTTAAACTATGTCATTCCGTCATTATTTTTTTTCCTTCCTTGAAAGATGAGAGGATTAATTACCATATTTGATTTTGTAAGTTGAGCACAAGATATCAAACTTGGAAAAAGAAAACATTTTTCATCAAATCAAAATAACATTTCACAATCTCTAATTCCACAATAAGTTTTAAGTTGAAACGAAAAATACAAGCAAAAGCATAAACAATTCAAAATACTACTATGTAGACTTGGACCTTAAAAATTAAGAATGGATCAACACCTCCAGTTTCTCAAATTGTCATCAATTTTGTCTATCTCTTTGCCAACTTGATAGTAGTCTGCCAAATTAACCCCATAAACCCATAGACAAGTGAAAAATTTCACGATGAATAGGGTTGATTATATTAGGGTCATATCCTGCAATTTTCAAAATAGATAAGAAACGCCTCTCTAACATAATGATCTTAGTCTTTAATATCCGACCACGAAATTTCAAGTTGGCAATTGAAGCCTCAATGTAATTGATAAAATTCTTTGAATAATTAGGATATGGAATCACCCCATGATTGAAGAAGTAGTGATAGATAGACTTCAAGATAGCTACATCCTGATAATAATCATAGTTATCTTCTGTTTTCAACTTAATTTCGGACATTCCTCCTTGTACAAGATTAGAAAATTTAGGCTTACTGATGGGCTTCAATTCATAAAATTTAGGCATAGGACACTTTCCTTTTTCTCCATTTTTTGGACATACACACTTCATTTCATACATATCAGATGTTCAGAGTTTTCCTTTTCCTGTTGCTTTATGGTCATCTATTTCATCTACAACTTTATCTTTTGCAGATTCAGAGATGATTGATTCTTCATTTTGTAGATTGTTATTGAAGTGATCATGTGGAGGAGAGGAGATAGGTGACCAAACTTCAGATTCTTGATTTTGTTCTGAAGGTAGCATTTTGGACATGATGATTCTTTGTGAAAATGTTATTGAGAATGAGGAGATGGTTCTTTCTCTTGCTAGATTTATAGCCTATTCACTTGACTAAAATAACTTAATATTAATTGTATTAAATCTCACTTCAGATTTTCATGCCATAAAAGTCATATTTCTTTCCATAACTCTCTCTCTCTCTCTCTCTCTCTCTATATATATATATATATATATATACTCTTTATTATTTTGGTTAGTTAGACATTAAATTACCTTTTCAGGTAAACCATTTACTTATCTGTCATGATTTATGGCTAATCAAAATTTGATTTATATGATATATTACAACACATAGGGATGTCCTCAAGCATAGCCATGCGTCATCAAAATGATATCATATAGTATATATATATATACTATATAATATCATATTATACTAAAAGTGGGAAGCTCCTAACTTCGAAGTTTAATTACAATGTTAGCCTTGCACTAAATTAAAATCTAATTAAATATTTAATTAAATGGTCATGTTTTATTTACGTAAATGGGGAAGTAGAAGCCCTACATTTGCATTTTAATTCCTTAGTTATTGACATTAAAAATTTCCGTAGTTATTTCTAATTAATGCGAACTTACTCACTTAGAAAAAAAAAGCTTTTCTTTCTTATTCTAAAGACAAAATACGTAGCACATTAGACAACATTCACCTTGAATACTTAGTTAATTCGCCTTAGAAGATTTTCAAATATCGGGTTCAGTTAGACTCGTGGTGTTGCTCCTCATTTCTAGGGCTTTGGAGTTTCATTAATACGAAAGCTAGTACTATCTGTTTGTACATTTTAAAAATATGCTACTTATCTACTCTGATCTTTTCGCCTTCCTAAAAGAACTAACATTTCCGATTCTATAATTGAGTTAACGAGAAGATATCAAACTAAAATGGAAAGTGAAACAATTACAGAAAGTTCAAGTGACCTGAAAACTGCAGTTGAACTGAAAATGCAAGCAAACATCTCATATTTACTAACCATAGAATGTTTAACAAACATAATTAAATTGTGAACATAACTCTATCAAAATTAAAGTATCAGCAGCTCCAGTTCTCCCGTTCTCATCAACTGCATCGTGCTCCTAGCTGTCAACTTAATTATAGTCTCCAAAATTAACCCCATAAACCCATAGACAAGTAGAAAATTTCGAGATAAACAGGGTGGATTTTATCAAGGTCAAATCCTCCAGCCATTGTCATAACAGCCAAGAAATTGTTCTCCAACATAATGATCTTACTCTCCAATTCCTGGCCATGAACTGTCAAGTTGGGGAACTAAAGCTTCGATGTAATTAATCAGTTCCCTCGATATCGGATATGGAATTTTTCCACCATGATTGAAGCAGTACTGATACATGGACTTCAAAATCGCCAAATCCTGAACATAATCATAGTCTTCTTCTTCCACATTTTCGGAAGTTCCAGCTCCTAGTCCAGGATTTGAAAATGTAGGCACAATGTGCGGAAATTCATATATTCCAACATGGGACGTTTTCCTTTTTTCACTGCTTGCAATTTTACTTGCTTTCTGTTTTCTTCATCCAAGAACTGATTGAATGATTCTTCATTTTCTCGCTCTTTGTTTCTCGTGATTACATCGACATTGTCAACTGGGTAATAATCGTGGGGATAACCCCATAAACCCATAGACAAGTAGAAAGTTTCATGAAAAACAGGGTGGACTATATCAGGGTAATGTCCCGCTTCTGCAGTCATTTACATAATAGAAAAGAATTGGTGCTCTAACGCAACGATCTTAGTCACCAATTTCTGGCCATGAAATTTCAAGTTGGGAATTGAAGCCTCAATGTAATCAATAAAAGTGACGGAAAAGCGACGCAGTCAATCTCGTCGCTTTTTTGCTCGACACTTTTCCAAAAGCGACGGACTGCATCGTTTTTATTTTTTTTGAAGAATGCGACGCCGTCCGTCGCTTTTTTAATTTTTAATTATTTTAGAATCTTGAAAAGCGATGGACAATGAGACGCCGTCCATTGCTTTTTTGGAAATAAAAAATTCAAAAATCCAGAAAAGCGACGAACTAAAGGACCCTGTCCGTTGTTTTTCTCGGTTTTAAAAAAAATAAAATTAAAAAATGCGACGGACTAAAGGACCCTGTCCGTCGCTTTTCTGGGTTTTTTAAAAAAAATATCCAAAAAAGCGACGGACAAAACCACCCTGTCCGTCGCTTTTTCTGCAAATTTTTTTACAGTAGAGACTGTCAGTTTCTGCTGCCCACCTGCAAAAACAATTCAATTCAGTTCAGCCCCAATCAAACACAAAACATTATAAAGAAGCTACACAAAATATAAAACAACAAACTTAAATTAATATACAAAAATTGTGATTTAAAGACTTATAAAGTCTTTCAAAATTACAAAAAATTCGTTTCAAAATTACAAATAGTTCATAAAGACTATATTTTATCAAGATTTCTAAAGTTCAACCTAATAATTAGTTCATAAATTCTATAAATCAAGATTTCTAAAGTTCACAACCTAAAGTTTAAAATCCTATAATAATTCAAGATTTCTAAAGTTCACAACTTAAAGTTCTAAAATCCCATAATAATTCAAGATTTCTAAAGTTCTAAAATCCCACAATAATTCAAGTTCTCTAAAGTTCACAACTTAAAGTTCTAAAATCCTACAAAAAATCAAGTTTTCTAAAATTCATAACTTAAAGTTCTAAAATTCTACAACAATTCAAGATTTCTAACGTTTCACAATCTAAAGTTCTAAAATCCTACAAAAATTCAAGTTCTCTAAAGTTCACAACTTAAAGTTCTAATATCCTACAATAATTCAAGATTTCTAACGTTCACAATCTTATAAAGTTCTAAAATCCTACAAAAATTCAAGTTCTCTAAAGTTCACAACTTTAAGTTCTAAAATCTTACAATAATTCAAGATTTCTAAAGTTCACAACCTAAAGTTCTAAAATCCTACAATAATTCAAGATTGTTAACGTTTACAATCTTATAAAGTTCTAAATACATAATTCAAAATTTCTAAAGTTCACAACCTAAAGCTTAAAATCCTACAATAATTCAAGATTTCTAAAGTTCACAACTTAAAGTTCTAAAATCCCACAATAATACAAGATTTCTAAAGTTCACAACCTAAATTTCTAAAATCCTACAATAATTCAAAATTTCTAAAGTTCACAACCTAAAGTTTAAAATCCTACAATAATTCAAGACTTCTAAAATTCACAACTTAAAGTTCTAAAATCCCACAATAATTCAAGATTTCTAAAGTTTACAACCTAAAGTTCTAAAATCCTACAATAATTCAAGATTTCTAAAGTTCACAACCTAATTAAAGTTCTAAAGTTCTACAAAAATTCAAGTTCATATCTAATTTCTAGAATTTCTTAGTTCAAGAATTTCCAAGTTCAAGAATTTCTAAGTTCAAGAATATAATTCAAGTAACCCAATTTTCAACAACAATATAATACATATAAGCACAAATACAATGACAAATTGAAAAATTCAACTAATCTCTAACTTCTAGCTAGCTTCTAATTATTTGTTAGTTCTAACTTCTAATACTTAATTTACAATCATATTTAAAAGTCCCCAATTTTTCTAACTTCAACTTTCAAAACTACTAAATTCAAGAACTTCTAAGTTGGAAAATTCAACTAATCTAATTTCAACTTTCTTATACTATCCAATATTTTTCTGACTTCAAAGTAATCTAACTTTCATATACAATTGAATGTTTTTCTAACTTCAGCCGTCAAACTTACTAAATTCAAGAATTTCAAAGTTGGAAAATGCAACTAATCTAACTTCTAACTTTATAACTTCTAACGTCTAATTATTTGTTAGTTCTATCTTCTAATACTCAATTCACAATCATATTTTAAAAATAAAACAATTTAGAAGAAAACCCTAAAATCAAAAATCCCTAATTCTCTACCTAACTAACAATAATCAAATATACAAATTAACAATTGAATAACACAATTCATCAAACTAAAACAATACACTAATTTATAACAAATCAAATATTACTAGAATTGAAAAAAAAAATAATTAAACCCTAACCTTAAAAAGCAAAGGAAAAGAGGCAGTGGGGACGACGGGTGGGGGCGTCGACGAGGCAAGGCAGCGACGGGACTAATGCACAAGGAGAGAAGGGCGACATCGGCGTGGGGTGGCGTGGGGCAGCGGCGGCGGCGCAACAGTTTGGTTTTAGAGAGAAGGGAGAGAAGAGAGAAGAGAGAAGAGAGAAGAGAGAGATGGAAAATGGGGGGAAAACTCGCTTTTTGGTTCAACATAATTTAAAAAAAGCGACGGACAGCGTCTCTTTGTCCGTCGCTTTTTAAAAAATATTTGACCAAAATTTTAACTAAAAAGCGACGGACTAAGAGACACTGTACGTTGCTTTTTAAAAATGTTTGACTAGATATTTTGACCAAAAAGCGACGGACTAAGAGATGCCGTCCGTCGCTTTTAAAAAAAACTAATTAATAAAATAAAATAAATTAAAAACGACGGACAACGTGGTTATTTTTTAATTTATAAATAATTATTTTTATTAAAAAGTGATGGACGGAGTCTCTATATATATTAAATAAATAATTATTAATTATATATATATTTAGTGCAAAAATCCGCGAAAAAAACGACGTACTAAGAGATGCCGCCATCGCTTTTTGAAAAATAATTTTAAAAATAATTATTTTTATTAAAAAGCGACGGACAGTGTGGCAAATCGCATTGCTTTTTGTAGCGACGCAGTCCGTAGCTTTTCTGTCTGTCGTTTTTTGGCAATTTTTTAGTAGTGATCATACTCATCTTCTTTTTCGATTCATTTTCGGATGGTCCTCCTTGTTCAAGATTGGAAAATGTAGGCTTATTAATAGGCTTCAATTCATATGATTCAGAAATGGGGCGCTTTCCTTTTTCTTCAACTTTTGAAAACATATACTTCAGTTCAGATTCTTGGAGTTTTCCTTTTCCTGTTGCTTTCTGGTCCTCTGTTTCGTCTGCAGAGATTGTCGATTCTTCATTTTGTAGATCGTTGTTGCAGTGTGATGGATGATGATCTTCATGTGGAGGAGGGAAGATTGGTGATAAAACTGCATCAATTTCAGATTCTTGATTTTCTTGCTTTTCATTCATCATTTCTTCTGATGGTAGCATTTCGGACATGGTGATTCTTTCTGAAAATGTTCGAGCTGAGAAAGAAATAAAGAAAGAAAAGAGGAATTTTGAACTGATAAAGATGAGACAATTCTTTCTCTTGCGAGATTTAAATGCGTTAATGTGTTACTCTTTTAAGTCAGTTTTAGGGGAATCCCTCATTTAGTTCCTGCTACTGTCTATCTATATCAGATTAAATACTGCACTGTATGTCGTTTAGATCAGAATAAGTAATAAAATAAAAATTACGGTACATTTTCAAGAAAAGTACATGATATAGACATTCAAATGCTTAATCTAAATATAGATGACAAATGTATAATATGTCTATAAGGTGTATACCGAGTCACCGACTATCCATATTATTATCTTTTGCAATTTCTGATAGCGCGAGTTAGCATTCAAGGGACAGCCTAGTCGATAATAAAGTTGGAATTGATCATGGGAAACTAATGTTCTTTTTTTTTCATAATGATTTAAATCCCAAACGAAACAAAAAAGATTGCTCGGTGCACTAAGCTCTCTCACTATACACATGATCCGAGGAAAGGCTGGACAATACTGGGTCCATTTTAGAGGTAGTTCCAATGGCTTGAACCAATGCCTTTCTAGTCATAGGACGACAACTCTTATCGTTATACTAAGGCTCCCTTCAATCGATACAAACTATTCATATAATTATCTTTTGCAATTTCTGATAGCGTGAGTTAGCATTCAAAGGACAGCCTAGTAGATACTCGATTATAAAATGAAAAATTTGGTGTGATGGGTACCAATGATGTTTTTTGCCATTTTTTAGCAGCTTCTTGTTTCTATTCCTCTTCTTCATCTTGTTCTGATTCTTCGAATAATGGTCTTTTTCCTTTTTCAGCAGCTTTCTGTTTCTTTCTCCTCTTCTTCTTTTTTGCCATTTTCTCCATCCTCGTTGCCTTCATTTTGTTCAGAGTTTATACGATTGACATTATCTTCTCCTCCTACATTCTGTATGTGTTCTTCGAGATCGTGCTTTTCGCCTTCTTCTTTAGCTGTTGAAAATTGGGGCAATTCCTCTGTTTCATCCTCCTTTTCTACTTCCTCTATTTCATCCTCTCTTTCTTCTGTTTCTTCATCTTCGTCTTCTTCGTTTTCTTCGTTTTTATCTTCTTCTCCATTGTTGTTGTTTTCTTGATTTCCACCCTCTGTTTCTTTCTCCTCTTCTTCTTTATCTCCATTTTCTCCATCATCTTTGCCTTCATTTTGTTCTGATTCTTCGGCTCCTTTGTTGTTTTCTTCATTTCCACCATCTTTTTCATCAGCTACTTCAGATTCTTGATTTCCACTCTGCTGTGAATCGTGATTTCCATTCTGTTCATCAATTGAATTCTAGATACTTTATTCGCATCAGAAACAGTCTCTGTTGCATCTTCTTCTTCTTCTTTTGTACGTAATCTCGTTCATTCAACGAATCGGAGCTAACAGCTTCTTCTTCTTCTACTTCCTCCTTGGTAATTTCACTGAATGATTCATCACATAGTAGCTCTGTTTCAGGATTTGAAGATGAAATTCCTCCATTTCCAGGAACTGCTTCTCCTTCAGCTATCTTTTTTTTTTGGGACAAACTAAAATAGTACTTACTGAAAAAAGTCATAAGAAATGTTTAGCAGAAACACTTCATATGAGATAATTATGTAATAAATGTTAATATAGAAAATAAATTTTGAAGTTAGATTAACTTCGATATATCAGTAATATAACATGTATTTTTACACTATCATATCGCACTAACAAAATAAGAATAGCAAGTCTATACCCTAAACTCTAAATTATAAATCCTAAAACTTTAACCCTAAACCAATAAATACAAAAAGAAGTGATGAAGTGTCACGTGTTGTCAGATAGATTTGAAAGAAAAGGCAAGAAGAAAATAGTTTAACGTTACTTTAGATAAACAATCTATTTTTTAAAATTCATGCATTTGTGAAAGGAAGTTTGAATTTAATAGCGCAACTTCCTTCGTGGCATATTTTTGCATTATTTAAACATTCTCATTTGTAATAGGCATAATACACAAATACACTCTTTAACTTGACTTTAGTTGACATCTATGTCCTTTAACTTTGGGTGTGTACAAGTGAATACTTAAACTTGTATAAAATTGAACAAGTAGACACATGCGTCCTATGTGGCAAAATACACGTAGGATGTCATGTAGGACACAAAGTTGTCATGTAGGACGAATGTTCAATTTGTTCAATTTTATACAAGTTTAGGTGTATGCTTGTGGACACCCAAAGTTAAAGGTCATAGTTGGAAGCCATATTAAGGGTCATGTTTAGGTATTATGCCTTTGCTGACTTGTTTTTTTCTCAAGTATAGCAATTTGCCGAATTCATGAGACTTTCCATGTTGATGTATGTTGTGAACAAAGTAAATATAAGTTATATATACATCAAACTCTTATAGTATAAGGACAAATCTAAACGTCGAAGACATGAAATGAATGAGTCAAACTTCTAACGAATGGCAAAGTTAGACTCTTTAAAGTATAAAGACAAATCCGAACCATTTTTATTACACTTGAAAGAAAGTGAAAAGTCGGGGCTCTTGCTAGGACTAGGTTACAACAAAACATAACATTTTGATTTTTTGACGTATCCAAATACATGGAACACATAAGGTTTTTCGAACTTTTGTTGCAAACAAACAAGAAATGACACAATTAATGGATCAACAGCTCCAGTTTCACATTCTCTTAAACTGCATCACACTTTTCGCTATTTCCATTTCCAGCCATCATAAAATTCCTTCTGATCACCCCATAATCGCATAGACAAGTTGAAAATTTCTCTATCAACAGGCCTATCCAACCCAGGATTATCTCCGTCAAGTTCCCAATCATCATTGTAATTATTCTTAAATGCTATGATCATTTTCGCTAATTTCTCCCTGGAGATATTCAAATTTGGGAGTGAATACATGATGAAATCAAGTAGTTTAAGCGAGGGTGGATGTGGGAAATCCCCAGTTTTACTCATGTAATCCCAGATGGTTCTTAAAATTGCCAAATTCTGATGATAATCACAAGCATAATCATAATAATCATAATAGTCAGCATCATAGTTGAGGTTGTTGTGTTTGTTAATGTCAAAATACACGTAATTAGACACTACTAGTTTATAACATATAAATTTATAATTCTATTTTTGTTCATCAGTTAAAAATTAGGATACCTCCGTATGATTGTCAACCTATAGAAGATTACCTTGTAAGTTGGATGGGTCCTCGTCCGAAATATTTCTTGCTAGGAACACAAGGCCATTGACTATTTTGTGTACAGTAATCGCCCGGGCTATTTCCTTCTAAGGAAGCAGTAACCCATGCATATGGTGCTGTAGGTCATCCTCCTATATATCAACGGGTACATAATCAATTAAATTGGAATACTAAAAACAAAATGTGTCACATAAATTGGAACAGAGGAAGCATATATTTTTAGATTCACATAATTGTTCGATCTAAAAGTTGAATTCATCGAATTTAAATTGATGTAAACACCAGTAATTTCATGGGAAGTTTGGGCAAAGAAAGCAACAATTTCTCTTTTACGGGTAGTGATATCACCAGTGGTGCCAAAGCCAGGATATAAGACCTGGCGGAAGGCATTGTAACTGTAGAAATTATTCTTTCCTTGGCAGACGTTATGGTTGCGATGCTTAAGCATCTGATCATACATGGTATTGAGATGATACTGCTGAGCTAGTCCCCCAAGGGGATCGGGATTAGTGGTGGGTAGTTTAGAAGAGGGACCAGAAGGACACTGGTTCTGACAATTGCCAGGACCACAAAATGTTATGCAATCTGTATTTCAAATCAATACTACTGATAATAAAACTTTGCAGAAACAGTAAATTCCAAAATTTAAATCACGTAGTGAAGAACATAAATTAATTAACAGAAACTAATGACTGTAAAACATACCAGAATCTGTAACAATCGTATAAAACAGAAAGGAAAGAAATTCGAGTCCACTGAATGCACAGTGTCCTCTTAAGAAAATTATTCCCCTCTAGTATATTTGAGGTTTGAATTGGAATATATCCTCCAAGGATAGAACGATTCTATTCACTTGTGTATTGATACCCAAAACAATGGTGTCAGCGAGCCACTCAACTGCAGTAAAGTACATGAATAATGAATTTGTGTAGAAGAAGAAGAAGAAGTTCAGAAATTTCGTAAGTATAAAGTTTGAGGATTCACATGTATTTATAGCCAAGAAGCACTGGTTCCGAAATGTTGCAACCTTTCAAAAACCACGCGACCATTCATGAAAGTATGCAACCTTCCAGAACGGTCATTATTGTTCCTAAAAAGTTATAACCTTTCAGAACAGTCATCTCTAGCGGTGGGAAATTCAAATAAAACGGGAAAACATTTTAAACACGGGTCGCGCGGATCCGAATTGGGTCGGGTCGTTTTGGCTAATTATTTAAATAATTAAACATGTTGGCCATTTAATTTAAATAATTAAATAAATAATTAAAACAAACTTTGTCCAAAAAATAATCTCTCGATCCAAAGTCGTAGCCGAAGCCGACCGAGCAACGACGGTGAGAGGGGGTTCACTCTTCCCAACCCTTTTAACAACTAGTAGAAGTGTTTCTCTATTTAAACACTTTAAATTTTCTTTCCGCCATCAATGAGGGAATTAATGCCTTTTACTAAAGCATAAGAGAACCTTTCAAATTCCTCTTTTCATATTCCTTCCATTTCCCATTAATTCTTACTATATATCTAACATTAGAGAGGAGCCTTCTTGGAGGCTAAGGTTATATAATCTTTTGTGTTATGATATAGTATACGTGTAAGGGTCGTGCAAAACCCCCATCATAAGTTTGTATAGCTAGCATTGATTTGGTTTTTGAAGTTGTACAAGTGGTTACTGTTGTTCATCTTGTATTTCTAAGATACTTAGAACAAAAATTTTGAAGAACTTGATAAGAAACAACAAAGTTTAATGAGCATTTTCAAAACTAGAAAATTAAAACTAGTAGAGAAAATAGAATTAGAAACAATATACAAAATATTTTTCTTAATGAAGAAAATCGAGTCCACTGAATGCACAATGTCCCCTTAAGGAAATTATTTCCCTCAAATACCCGAGGTTAATGGAATATATCCTCCCAGGATAGAACGATCTTAATCACCGGTGTATCGGTACCTAAAACTACGGTGTCAGCAAACCACTCAACGGCAGTAAAGTACACTTAGAATACTAGATTTAGTAGTAGTAGAAGAAGTCCAGAAAAATTAGTTCAACTAAAATGAGAGGAAATCCCTCAAATTTATAGAAAACTAAGGATAGTGTGAAAAGGTTTATATTCTGCCTTACCGAAAAGGTCACAAATCTTTGGAAAAGTCACAACCTTTCATAAAAGTCACAACCTTTATAAAAGTCGCAACTTTTCATAAAAGTTACAACTCTTCATAAAAGTCGCAACTTTTCATAAAAGTCACAACTTTTCATAAAAGTCGCAACTCTTCATTTTCCATTAACACCTTTTAATACCCAACAGTTACCAAATGAATTATAACTACGTGCACATTGATTTGGTTTTTGAAGTTGGAACTTTTGAAGGGAAAGAGTAATGCTTGTGGAAAAATCCGAGGTTGATATATATGTATCTTGGATAAAAGTCTTTATTTATTATTGAACAACGACTATAGTCGTGGTCCTAATCAAACTACAACCATATTAATAAAACTTCATTTTATAGTTGATCCTTGCGTTGTGCGAGAATACAAGAAAACATATAATGAAGTTGCTACATAGAATCAGCTACCAAAAGGCCTCTGGTTGCCGCAATCAAGATTGTCAGCAGGACTAACTCCAAGAATTCCGCAATATCTCCTGTAAAACCCAATTCGATCTTGTACCCTGTTGTCATTACCACGACCACATTCTAGGCCACCATTGATGATGTTTGTGATGACACCAAATCCAGGAAGACGATTAGCTGCTCGGTCACCGGCGGATGGGTTCCATCTTCCAATGATAACATCGTGGCAAGAAGGCTTTGGTAATTGAGTGGTCATCCAGAACCAGAGAGCTGTCTTGAATGAGATGACTGGGTCTGTGGCTACTAAATCAGGATTGTTTAAAAGGTCTGCTCCGATGGCACTTCCACATGGCCCATAGTTGTAGTTGCTGTGTTTATTAATGTCAAAATACACGTAATTAGATACTACAAGTTCATCAAATTTAGTCGTAGCATAAATAGATTTATCTAGCTCCATAGCAATATAATGAAAATAATTGTTAATATATAGAAGCTTACTGCGAAATTTGGATTGGGCCTCGTCCGAAATATTTCCTTCCAGGTGCACAAGGCCATTGACTACTTGGTGAACAGTAGTCACCCGGGTTACCTTGTTCTCTAAGGAAACAGTAACCCCATGCGAATGGTCCATCAGGTGCCGAAGGCCATCCTCCTGTATTTATAAAATCGGATACATAATCAATTATTATTACTACAATTTTGACTCACAATGAAATTATATTGTTCGATCTAAAATACCTGTAGTTTCATGGGAGGTTTGGGCAAAGAAAGCAGCAATTTCCCTTTTACGGGCATTGATATCACCAGTTGTACCAAAGCCAGGAAAAGACCTAGCAGCAGTGATAAAGGCATTGTAACTGTAGAAATTATTCTTTCCTTGACAAGAATTTTCGTTGCGATGCTTAAGCATTTGATCAAACATGGAATTTGAGATGACGCTTCCAAGGTCCCCACCAGTAACAGGACCAGGACTAGGGCCGCCACCAGGACACTGACTTTGACAATTGCCAGAACCACAATGATCATTAGTGTTACCACACCAGCCGAATTTGCTGCAACAGAGTCCCGAGGCACAAAGTGCGCCTCCGCCCTGTGAACCACAATTCTGTGCTGAGGCAGCTCTCAGCAAAAGGAGAGAAAATAGTAAAGAAAAAGTAGTGAATTTAGAAGGCCTCATTTTGAATGTAGTAGTAAAATGTGATGGGAAACAAGTGGTGAAGTGGAAGGTATTTATAGGCACTGAATTCTCTATTAGTGGTTGTGAGGGATCACTGACTTTGTTGTGTTACAAAAACAAAAAATACAGTTTTCTGTCTTATCCAGAATTTAATTCAGTAGAGTACGTTGAACGGTAAACGGCGGCTCTTACTTTGGTTATAAATTTATTTTATTAAAAATAATATTTAAAAGATTAAAATTGAATTGTTGCTCTTTTCCTCCTAAATTAACTTCTCTCTTCGTTTTAATTTATATGACACATTTTAGATTTTGTAGTTCAAATAAGTCTTCTTTGACCGTAATTTTTTCATATATTGTGGATTGTCAATTATTGTAACTTATAGAGCATTTTACGTAGTTTACAAATATATAAATTTTATTTCAAAAAACATTGAAGATTTCATGCGTAAATATTCAATTAAGCTTAAATTATTTGACTTTCGAAAAACGAAATGTTTGACATAAATTGAGAGAGATGGAGTATCTCTTAAGCTTATTAAAGTCATCTTAAAATAATTTAGTTGATAATTATTTTCCACTATATCCTTAGTGGCACGATATAAAGGGAAAAAAAAGGAAATAAATATACTTTTATTAAATTGAGTTTAACTTAATAAACTCTATTTTAAATTATTATATATATATATATATATTTTTTTTTTTTTATTTTTTTTTAATAGACATGAAAATATTAAAATGACAATGAAATAGAACAGCGGCGATATTAGTCATAAAAGATTTTTATCTTGTCAGATTTTTGTCATTTTGTTATTGAATTTTTTTTGAATAAAATATAACCTAGAACGTTACACTACGTTTATACTAGTTTTGTAAAAGTTCAAAAAAAACATACTATTTTGGTGAATTGATTTTAATAATGACCTACTTTGATCAAAAGTTAATGGACTCACTCTACAAATAATTGTGAAAATTTCAGGAATCTGATTCAAGATTATAGACCGGATTCTATAGTTGCTGGATTTTTTTCTCTTATTATCTATCTCCATGAAATGGTATCAATTAGCAACGATACACTTAATTAGATAAAAATAATGTATATATTAACTCTGCGTATTAATAATATTTTATTGGATACACTTTTTTATGTTATTTATAACCAATGTAAATATTAATTATATATTCTATTGTGTATTAAGGTGTATATTACTAATATTATAAATTTCTAGGTATTAGTAATGCAAGGAATTTTAATGCATGTATTAGCATGGTCAAACACCCCATTGCCCATTAAATTCTCTTTTACATATCTTCCACTATAATTGTGAAGGGTTTGTAAATAAATATTTTTATCCAAATCAAATGTATAAGAAATAATTTATGTATTATTAATGCAAATATTATCAATACATTCAATATATCATTGTTCTTATATACTCTACTATACGCTCTGTAAAAGTACTTAAAGTCGATGCAAAAGTACCCACAAAACAAGTCAATCAACAATTGAGATAGCTAAAATTTGTTAGCCATGACTATACATAAGATATCAAAATAAGAAAATCTCTTTTAAAAATATTTACCCAATTTCTCACGGATCAATATGAGTTGCATATCAGGTAAATGAGTTGAATTAATCGAGTTAAAAAGGGATGAATTTAATAAAATAAAGGAAACTTTTCAAAATATTGATAATTTGAGGACTAATTAGGAAATACAGTGATCGTTTGAATAATTACCAAATATTCTCAATTTGCTCTGTACTAATGATACAATAATTTTTTAAATTCGCATTGTATTACAGATTCATCAATTCACTCTATATCAGTAATACATCAACAGTTACAAAGCAAGTTGCCATATCAGAACGGATTGTTGTATTACTGATAGATACATGACAAATTTCAGAAACTCTTGCTATATTCGATAAATATAATGTAAAAAATTACTAGATTAGATAATTATTTTTAATTTAAATGGATCATTAACTCATTCAATTTTAAATGATTCGAACATATCATTATTTTATAGGCTAATTTTATCACATCTATCAAATGTCATTCTTTTATCTAAGTCTAGTGTACTTTTAACCAAGTGTCACACCACCCACACTAATATACATGAATCTGCCTCTATATACATATTCAAAGATGAGGACTTGATGTTTAGCAGCCTAGTTATAGATATTTTCAAATTAAAGTTATTATCTAATGTAGTAGGCTAGAAGAAATAGGGTTGGCTGGGTCAATTATTCCATGTCAAAGTTATATAATTTGAATATGTCTGTACTTAGGACTGCTAATTCTACTCTTCCCCTTTAACTCCATACTAAATTTAGGGTGCGTTTATTATGAATTTTTCATTTTTTTCATGTTTGATTGATCAAATATTTTGTAAATTCTCTTTGTAGAAAATAAGTTCGGAGGAAAATAACTTTCATAATAAAATTAAAATAAACAAGTATTATAAGTGCTTTAAAACATTCCACCACCGCCACTCCTAAACCCCCACACTCCACCCCATCCCACCCTTACAGAGTTTAGCTCAATTATATATAAATACTTTTACACTAATATTTTTTCTTACTTATTTATCACACTGAAAATTACTAAGAAATTCACTTGTTATCGTGAAACATATTTTCCTTCGTACCAAACGCACCTACGTTTACCCTCGCATGCTCATCTCCTTTAACATTTTCCTTATTTTTGTTGTCATAATAAGTTATTTTTCTGATTCATTTGTAACTAAGTAAAAGAAAAAATCTGATTAGTATCAACTTGTTATAACTATATAATGCTTGAAGTTACATGTGAGACCCCTTTACGACTAATTAATAAGTCTCAATTATTGCTTAATAGTAATTCACTTTGTTGTTGCAATAAACTTAGAATACAATGCATTAGTTTCATTAATGCAATTGACTTTAAACATGACTTGAAATATTCTAACTGAAATAAATTTGGTATTAAGTATTAACAAGTAGTAACATATATGGTCAACAATAACATATTCAGTGTAGTCTTACGAAGAAATTAGATTTGGAAAGAATAGGATATATGCATACCTTGGAGAGAATTTAGGAATTTGATTGAATGAGGGAGTTGGATAATTTTCTAAGGGTGAAGGGTTGTTATAGGGCTTAGAATTTGGGTCAAAACGACATAGTATAGGTATTAAATGAATAAGAAAAGAACCAAATACCCTTTAAAAATAACAGTCGGAGGGGTCCTACGGTCCGTATAAACTTCTAAGGACCGTACTATTCATCCATAGAACTGGTTACTGGGATCAAATTTCTGAATCGATTTCCACGAGAGACCTTTACGGTCCGTCTAACATTCTACGGACCGTAGACCGTAGAACCCATGAACCAAAAATCCTTTCCAAGTTTGAGACCACTTCCACGAACCACTATACAACCTGTCAACATTTTCATAGCCAGTCAAAACCTCTGTAGACTCAAAAGTCAAAATTTTCAACAGTCTGGAACCCCTTCTACGATCACTTCCTACGGACCGTCTTGGTGGTTCGTAGGAAAACATCAGAGACCCAAAAATCAAGAAATCCTTAAGGCCATTTTCTACGACTCCCTTCTATGGACCGTAGAATCTTGTACGATCCGTAAATAGGACCCGTAGACTTGGACCTCTAGTCAACTATGTAATCTTCCTTTTTCCGAGGTGTTACATTTTATTCCCTCAAAAGAATTTATAAATTATTACTTCCTCCGTTCTATATTAATTGTCATGTTTTGATTAATGAGATATTTGAAATGACAAATTGTAATGACCAATCCGTCATTATTTAAATACACCTTGTGCGGAGTCTCAAAGATTTTCAAATTTCGGTGCCCAATTGGAATTTTGGGGCACACAATGGAATTACTTAAATTTGAATTGATCCCAGCTGACGTCAGCCTGTCATAGCAGGATGCCTCGCGCTATGGCGGCGCCGCTATAGCCCCTGCAGGGCCGCTATAACGGGGGTGACGGAAACAAACCCAAGATAAAACGAAGTTTTTTTATTTTCCTCCCACTTTTATGGGACAAAATATGCAAGGGTTACTCTAAAAATCCCCGCAAGCTACTTTAAGCTCGAAATCAATGGATGAGAGGGATTTTCGGGTGAGCAAGAGTAAGTCCCGATGATTCTCGGCCAACGCTTGTCAGGATTCGCCCCAAGGAGCCGGAAGCTCACATTTAAAATTCTTCAGCAGCTGCTTGGTGCCCAGGTCGGCTAGGTTTTCTTTACTGAATATTTAGACTCGTAATTATCCATGTAGTGTCTTGTAGGATGTCGGGAGATTTCATGCATAGGGGGTCTTGATTTGGCCCTCAAGTTGCATGATTATTTGATTATTCTACATGATATTATGTGGTAGGTTTGGGTCGACCGCCGATGATGCCTACCAGTATAGATTGTTTGTACTGATACTACTCTCGCTATACCACTTGGTATAGTTTGGTTGCAGGATTCAATGATGTTTCATAGGTGAAGGCGATGATGATCTCCAAAAGCTTCTACTCGTCTTTCCTTATTGTGAGAGCGACAACATATTTTCTTTTGTACCTTGTATCTCTTTAGTTGCTCTTGTACCTGTTTTAGACTAGTTTCTTAGGATGATTTTTCAGTCGTTTGTAAAAGATGATAGAGTTTCATGGTGATTTTAAAACATTAAAGAGTTTTTCTTATGTTTTATTTAATTTCCGTATTATCCGTTTTGAAATTGGGTGATAAGGGTTCTCCTATCTAGGTGTTAGAGTAGGTGCCCGCACGACCCGGTAGGTTGGGCCATGCCATTAATTTAATATTTTAAAACTGTAATTTAGTTAATGAAAAATTATAGAAAAATATAATAAGTTGTAATTCTTCTCATATATAAATATGTTGAAAAATGTAGAACACATTATTAACAGGCAAGAACAAGAACTTGGAAAAGAAACAGAGAGAGATTAGTTTTTCTTCGACCAATTTTAGAAAGTGATTGGGCTTCGATGTGATTAGTAGTTCTTCTAAGAATATTGGATGGGGCTTATCCTTAGGGTTTACAATAAATGTTTTATGCTATTTTATCATTTAAGAAAATTAAGTAATTCGTCCCCGCACCAATAGACTACTAACTATAAAATTTTAATATGTTCACCAATCTTTAATTCGATATCCTAAAACCAATATGTAGAGGTGTCAATGATTTCTAGATCGACTTAAGGATCATACTATTACTAACTCGGAATCAGTTAGAATAAATCAAGTTAAGCATGCCACACTCTCCTTTTGAGTTCCTAGCTAATTAATTTACTAAGTTGAAGTCAAGTCAAAAACATCGACTCTATTATGCGTTTAATTGGCCTAAATGATCACATGAAAGTTAAATGAATTCACGAGGAGATTTTAAGCACGAAGGTTTTTACTATCGTATACTATATGCATCCAGAGTTCATATAATGACATATTATTTGCATCCACTGGGAGCTATAATCAAAATGAATGAGTCCTATCTGCATATATATATATATATATATATATATATATACTATTGCTAGCAGTTGGTTGGATTAGCATTTATGCATATGCACCTATACAAAGTTGAGTGTTTTGAGTTCAGTTGTTTGCCCGTTGTGGCTAGCAATATTTTAGTTTAAGATAGTATCTCTTGTTGTTCATTTTGCATTCTTAAGATATTTAGAACAAAACTTTGAATAACTTGGTAAGAAACAACAAAGTTTAAAGAATATTTTCAAAACTAGAAAAAATTAAAACTAGTAGAGAAAATAGAATCAGAAACAGATTAGAAACAATATAAAAATATTTTTCTCAAAGAAAGAAAATCGAGCCCACTAAATGCACAGTGTCCCCTTAAGGAAATTATTCCCCTCAAGTACTCGAGGTTAATGGAATATATATATCCTCCCAGGATAGAACGATCTTACCCACCGGTATCGGTATCTAAAACCACGATGTCAGCGAACCACTCAACGGCAGTAAGTACACTTAGAAAATTAGATTTAGTAGTAGTAGAAGTCCAGAAAAATTAATCCTCTTAAAATGAGAGGAAATCCCTCAATTTATAGAAAACAAAGAGTAGTATGAAAATGTTCTTATTGTGCCTTACCGGAAAGGTTACAACCCTTTGAAAAAGTCTCAATCATTCGGAAAGGTCACAACCTTTCATAAAAGTCACAACTTTTCATAAAAGTCACAACTTTTCATAAAAGTCGCAACTCTTCATAAAAGTCACAACTTTTCTTTTCATAAAAGTCACAACTCTTCATAAAAGTCGCAACTCTTCATTTTCCATTCACACCTTTTAAAACCCAACAATCCCCCGCATGAATGGGAATGACTCCAAGACAAAGAAACGGACAAGTATGTGTACTTTACAAGCAAGAATTAATTGCATTTGGATAAGTAGGTTTCCCTTTGAACTTTCCGTAGTGAACATATGTTGGATATACTCGGTCAATCGATAGATTTGATATCTTTGAACCGTCAAGCTTTGGTGTATACCTAGACAATCATATGTCACAATCAACCCTTTACCGTTTATTGTTCTTACGGTTATGTTCGTTTCAGCCATGAACACCTCCTGGTTTCATGAGTGTATATAGAGATGGGCTTTTGACAATCATCCTCTTTGAAGCGGCTTATACTTCACACTCACATAGGTGATTTCTAACCATGTTATCACGTAGATACACTATTTGGTCAAATCTGTCAACCTTGGCAAATCATTAAAAACTTTAAGCTTTATTAACTCATTAACAAGCCTTAATGTTAGATCCTTGTTCTTGAGCATTGTCTTCATCATGAGAATGGATTGAGTTAGTTGACAATGCCGAACAGTCAGTCACAACTTTGTTTTTCTCCTTGAACCTAGCTCTTGGGATCTCCAATATGCTAGGTAGAGTTACCGCCATGATGACTTGTCCTAAGCCGTAAATCCATTCCCTTAGATGATCTTTCAACTTTCTTTCTAGTTAGGCCTTTTTGTAAGTGGATCTGACACATTATCCTTTGACTTTACATAGTCAATTATGATAATTTCACTAGAGAGTAGTTTTCTTATGCTATTATGTCTATGTCTTATACGACGAGACTTTCCATTATACATCATGCTCCATGCCCTACCTATTGCATCTTGACTATCAAAGTGTATGCATACTGATGCCAAAGGTTTAGGTCAAAAAAGAATATCTATCAAGAAATTTTGGAGTCATTCAACTTATTCACCGGTCTTATCTAGAGTACCTAGCTCAGAGATCATTGTAGAGCTAGTGACACATGTCTTTTTTTGGAAGATTTCCAAAAGACTGCTCCTCCACAAGGAGTAAATACATATCCACTCGTGGATTTTACTTCATTTGATCCCGATGATTCAATTTGCATCACTATATCCTTTCAATACTGCTGAATATTATTATAATGCAAGACATAGTTTTGAGTATGTTTTAAATACCCCAAAACTCTTTTATTGTCATCCAATGAGTTCGATTGGGATCACTCGTGAACCGACTCAGTTCATTAACAACACATGCTATATCTGATCGCTCACACTTCGTGATATACACCATATTTCCCAATACTCTAGCACAATCCAATTGTGAGTCACTTTCGCCTTCACTCTTTTGAAATGCAAAACTCACATTTATTGGAGTCTTGACAATATTGAAATCCAAATATTTGAACTGGTTAAATACTTTTTCAATGCAATGAGACCGTGACAATGCTAAGACTTATGGAGTTCTAAGAATTCGATTACCTAAGATCACATCAGCAACTCCAATAAGATCTTTCATATCAAACTTGCTTTCTAGCAAACATTTAGTAGCATTTATGTCATTAGTGTCTATACTGATGATCAACATGTCATCAATATACAAACAAACAATGACCTTGTGATTTTAATGTAAACACATTTATCACTTCCATCATTCTTAAATCTATTTGCAAACATGATTTGGTCAAATTTCTTATGTCATTGTTTGGGTGCTTGTTTTAGTCCATAAAATGACTTAACAAGTTCGCACACTTTCTTTTCTTTACCAGGAACCACAAAATCCTCGAGTTTTTCCATGTAAATTTCTTCCTCCAATTCTCTATTTAAGAAAGTTATTTTCACATTCATTTGATGAATTTGGAGGTCATATACCACAACTAACACAATTAACATCCAAATGAATGTAATTCTAGTTATTGGCGAGTATGTGTCGAAAAGATCAAGACCTTGTTTTTGTCTAAAGCCTTTGACAAAAAGTCTTGCTTTATATTTGTCAGCAGTTCCATCGACTTTTATTTTCTTTCTGAAAATTCACTTTGAACCCAAAGGTTTATTTTCTGGAGGAAGATCAACCAACTTCCAATAGGATTGCTCAAGATTGAACCAATATCACTATTGACACCATCTTTTCAAAAGGATGAGTCCACATAAAACATAAGAAATGTTACAAAATCATATCCGAAGGTAGTAGACGTCATTTGACATTTACTACGCGTGTGAATCTCTTTATTAAGTACATTCTCCTTTTGTTCTTTTCAAGGTCTTTTAGACCTTTCACTAGACTACTCAAGTCTAATTTTACAGTCCACAGTTCTTAGGTCCTATTTTAATCCTTTTAAGAATAGGAACTTGAACTTTGGCTAGACACCCCCACACTTTGAAATATTTCAAGTTGGATTTCCTTCCTTTCCATTTCTCATATGGAATAGATTGTGTTCTGAACAAACAAAATTGCTTTCTTTCTGAAAAGATGAAACATTTTGTTGTTTCCTTTTGCAGTAAGGATAGTTCCTCCACACAAGTTTTGTTGTAAACCTGAACTTATAAGTAATGCATCCATCATTTCCTTCAAAGTTCAATTTTTTTTCCATTCTGCAACTCCATTAGATTTAGGTGAATAGGACAATAGTTTGATGGATAAATTCATTTTCCAAACATATTTCTACAAAAGGAGATTTATATTCTCTATCCCTATCACTTCTCTCATCTTTTTCCCAACTGATTTCAACTTCAATTTTATATTGTCTAGACGTTTCTATTGTTTCGTCCTTACCATTCAACAAATAGACATAACCGTATCAAATGCAATTGTCAATAAAAGTTATGAGATACTTTTTTCCACCACGAGATGGTGTTGACTTCATATCACAAATGTCAGTGTAAATCAACTCTAAGAGATTAGAATTCCTTTCAACAGATTTATAAGAATGCTTAGCATACTTAAATTTGTGTGTGTGTGTGTGTGTGTGTGTGAAATTGTGAGTTGTTCCAGTTAGAGCTATAACTTTGAGCTTCAAGTTCCTTTGAGTTTGTCCTCTATCACTAACTCCTTCCCTTTCCCCACAAACATAAGCTGTGAGACAGAGAAGAAAACGTCCTTCGATTTTCTTCAAAATAATTAATATGAAAAAAGTTTCAAACATCCTTCTTGAACTTTGAACAATTCAATTATTTTGAACTATGAAAAAAGTCTCAAAAATTCAGTTAATCTAGAATAGAGGGAGTATTAGAGTGTAGTAATAATATTCAGGCCTACCACAAAAAGCTTATTCTCCATATTAGACTTTTAATGAGGCAAGGACATATTCATGTTAATCACTGCTATAGAGAAGCTAGCTTTGTCACTGATAAACTAGCTAACATTAAAGAGGAGCCTTCTTGGAGGCTAAGGTTTATATCACCTTTTGTGTTATGATGTAGTATACATGTAGTGGTCGTGCAAAAACCCCACCATCACAAGTTAGTATAGCTAGCATTGATTTGGTTTTTGAAGTTGTACAAGTAATTATAAGGCCGTTACCATATGAATTATAACTACGTGCACATTGATTTGAATTTTGAAGGGAAAGAGTAATGCTTGTGGAAAAATCCGAGGTTGATGGCGACTTCATTGAGATATATGTATCTTGGATAAAAGTCTTTATTTATTATTGAACACGACTATATATAGTCGTGGTACTAATCAGACTACAATCATATTATTAAAACTTTATTTTATAGTTGATCCTTGCATTGTGCGAGAATACAACAAAACATATAATCAAGTTGTTACATAGAATCAGCTGCCAAAAGGCCTCTGGTTGCCGCAATCAAGATTGTCACCAGGACTAACTCCAAGAATTTCGCAATACCTCCTGTAAAATCCAATTCGATCTTGTACCCTGTTGTCATTACCATGACCACATTCTAAGCCACCATTGATGATGTTTGCGATGACACCAAATCCAGGAAGACGATTGGCTGCTGGGTCACCGGCGGATGGGTTCCATCTTCCAATGATGACATCGTGGCAAGAAGGTTTTGGTGATTGAGTGGTCATCCAGAATAAGAGAGATGTCTTGAATGAGATGACTGGGTCTGTGGCTACTAAATCTGGATTGTTTAAAAGGTCCGCTCTGATGGCTCTTGAACATGGCCCAACACTGTGTTTATTAATGTCAAAATACATGTAATTAGACACTACAAGTTCATCAAATTTAATCGTAGCATAAATAAATTTATCTAGCTCCATGACAATATAATGAAAATAATTGTTACTCCCTCTATCCCAATTTATATGACACATTTCAGATTTCGAGATTCAAACAAGTTTATCTTTGATAGTAAATTCTTCATATATCTTCTAAATATTTTGAATTATCAATCATTGAGACTTAGAGTACTTTTTATGTAATTTACAAATATATAAATTTCATTTTAAAAAAATTGAAGATTCCATGTGCAAATTTTTGGTCAAACTTAAATTGTTTAACTCTCGAAAAGCGAAATGTATCACATAAATTGGAACTGAGGGAATAATATATAGGAGCTTACTGTGTAATTGGGAATGGGCCTCGTTTCCTTCCAGGTGGACATGAAGGCCATTGACCAATTGCTAAATAGTAGTCACCCGGGTTACCTTGTTCTCTAAGGAAACAGTAACCCCATGCGAACGGTCCATCAGATCCTCCTATATATATAAAAACGGGTACATAATCAATTATTATTACTAAAATTTTGACTCACAATGAAATTATAATTATTCGATCTAAATATTAACATACCAGTAGTGTTTTGGGAGGTTTGGGCAAAGAAAGCAGCAATTTCCCTTTTACGGGTATTGGAATCACCAGTTGTACCAAAGCCAGGAAAAGACCTAGCAGCAGTGATAAAGGCATTGTAAGTGTAGACATTATTCTTTCCTTGACAAGAATTTTTGTTGCGAAGCTTAAGCATCTGATCAAACATGGAATTTGAGATGACGCTTCCAAGGTCCCCACCAGTAACAGGACCAGGACCAGGGCCGCCACCAGGACACTGGCTTTGACAATTGCCAGAACCACAATGGTCATTAGTGTTACCACACCAGCCGAATTTGCTGCAACAGAGTCCCGAGGCACAAAGTGCGCCTCCGGCCTGTGAACCACAATTCTGCGCCGAGGCAGCAGTCAGCAAAAGGAGAGAAAATAGTAAAGAAAAAGTAGTGAATTTAGAAGTCCTCATTATGAATGTAGTAGTAAAATGTGATGGGAAACAAAGTGGTAAAGTGAAACGTATTTATAGGCAAGGAGGAAGATGACTGAATTCTCTATTTGTGGTTATGAGGCATCACTGACTTTGTTGTGTTATAAAATATATTTCACTTTTTTATGATTTATACCCATAAGTTTTAAAAATTATTAAAATTAACCATAAATTTGTATTACAAGTCAATTGGATCTTCGTTGCA
This sequence comes from Solanum gracilifrons, assembly GCA_029582605.1. Lineage (NCBI taxonomy): Eukaryota > Viridiplantae > Streptophyta > Magnoliopsida > Solanales > Solanaceae > Solanum > Solanum gracilifrons. Next base: position 1,564 of record JAJOOH010011842.1, on the reverse strand, counting down.
ACAAATAACAAGTAGTGTCCATGACAATAGAGCAATGTGATAGTTTGGAGTGAGTGCAACAAGCATCATTCCATACATCGTGAAGTAGACAAAGCACATTACTTTGTTACCATGACCCGATTGTTCATCATTTTCATCAATAACCATATCATTACTGTTATATTCACTGAATATTCCATCACTACTTTGGTGTTCACGTAAAAAAATATGTATATATTCATCACTACTTTGGTGTTCACGTAAATAAATATGTAATACAACGTAAACATTACTATGGAGGGTGTTTTTGTGAAAGATACAAGTTTGGTGTAAAATTTCAATTTTCAAAAGATCCCAATCAATGAGATTTGGCCCAAATACTAGAAAAAACTAGTATTTGGGAATTTGGGATATTTGCCAAATAATGACAAATTGTATGGACAAACACTATTTACCAAATTATTTCCCAAATATTATTTAGGAAATCTATGGCCAAACGGGCCCTAAAAGAGCCAGGGCGGCTTTGGACGTTATTCCAGACTTTTCTCTACATAAAATAATTTAGACCGGAGACTATCATTAGCAAAAAATACATAATACAGAAAAGATAGCGGAATTTGAGTATGATGAATTGATGATCATAAAAACTGGATTTTGATTTTTTAAATATTAAACTTGCCTATTCAATAAAAACTGTACTACAAATTGTAATTTTCATAGTTAGAGTAAATTAAATTTGTAGTGGAAAACTATGTAACTCGTTGAATAGCAATATAAAAGGGAAAAAAAAGAACGTGAACAAAATTCTTGTGATTAAAAATAAATCTGTAAGCATATTTGAACGAAAGCATTTTAATATGCATTTTCTTGGTTGTCAGAATTCCAAATACTACCAAAATTTGTGACGAAATGAATAAAATTTGTGGTGGACGTAAAATTTACAGATCATGCGTTTTACTGATTTAGTATAAATTTCATATTTAACATAAAAACCAAATATTACCAAATTTTATATCCTTTCAAATTGATTGATCTTTAATTTTTATCCTTTAAACGGGTTGATATTTAATTTTTGCCCTTAAATAGTTAAATTTATGCCTAGTAGAACATAATTTTTTTAGAAATTAAAGTCATGTCGGCCATATCTTATGTTCATTATCGACGCTCGATGGTCTATGGGGTGTCAAATTGGGGGATTGATTGAAATTGGACATGTCAAAATAAGCTGTGTAAATAAATAAGCAAATTATTGATCAAATTAAAAGTTACTTGGCCTGAAACTGATTGGGATGCAATGACTTAAAAGATCGAGTCATAAGCCAATCCATCCAATTCTTACTAAGTTTTAAATTTGTTGTAGGTTTTTCTTATATGTTTTTTTTGAGTACCTAATAATTTTTTAATATATATTACGATTATATAATCTATCAAATATAAAAAATAAAAAATATGTAGACAAAGTTTCTCATCAGTTAATAAGAGTTGTGTATCAATAGTTTGAGCCTAATTAGTAAATACAATGATAGTTTAGATATTACTATACGTAACAACAGTTTCTAAAATTCGCTTTATACTAGTAATATAA
>JAJOOH010011841.1:0-36399 GCA_029582605.1 Solanum gracilifrons | reverse complement strand
ATAATAATATTGTGAGGTAGTAGAATGAAAAGAAAAAGATAAAAGCATGAATAGCTAAACAAAATTATGAAGCAAAAAAGAAAAGCATGTCAAAGTCACACCCGAGCTTTAATGAAAAATGACGAGAAAAGAAAATAAAGGTGAAACAAGTGTGGATTATAAAAGAATAAAGTAGACAATATAATGTCAAAGAGGGCAGAAAAGTCACTTTAAATCAAAATATACCACACCTCGGCTCGAGCCTACGTTACAAGCTAAAAAAAGTCCTATAGTGATTATAATTTAATAGTTCGAGAGTCTAAGTGTTCAGTATAAGGGAAAGATTATGGTAATGTGCATGTGTTGTGCTGAATTTGATTGTGAAAGGGAGCGTATACTAAGTCCCTAAACTTGGAATACATATTCATATCTATGTGAAAATGGGACTTCTTTGAGTAACAACACAAGTTCAATTGGCTAAACATCGGTATCGTGTGATTGTTATCTGTGTTTGTGAATGTATCCATTGGTATGTCAATGTCATTAATTGATCTGCATGACTTGGATTGTTTTGAACTTAATAATTGCACTGTGTTGAAAGATAAAAATGGAAGATGAATTATTAAGAAAAGTCCATATGATTGCCTAAGTTATAGGTTTACTTTGCATCGTATCATTTTTTTATTTGTAAGTGTCGCTTGAGGACAAGCAACAATTTTATGTTGACAGTGTTGATGTACTGCGGATTTACGGCACTTATCATACTTTAAAGTTTGAGCTTTGCATGTGTCTTAAGCATTTATTAGTAGATTTGATGGTATTTTATTTGTAGTTTTCAGGAAAATAGGATTTTTATAGGTCGGGATGAAAAAAATTGAAACAACAGATTTTAGGAGGATTACGAGTCAACCTACAAGCCGTAGAAACTTCAACAAGCAATAGGAAGAATTCGTGGAATGAAGCAGTGATTTTTGGATCTAAGTGTGAGACCATTACACTAGACTACGAGTCGTACAAACTTTTACTAGCCATAAGTCCAAGTCGTAGAAAAATCAAAGAGTTTGAGCTCCATCAGACTCAAGGACGGGTCGTGCGAAGTTCTATGGGTCATAGAACATACCCATAAGAAAAGTCCAAAAGATAAATTGAAGATGTTATTTTGACAAACGGTATCTTAGAGTTGTAGGACCTAACCGTAGAAGAGACTATCGAATCCGTATTTTCCTATGTTTCCTTTTCCTAGTTTATTTAGGATGATATATCTATAAATAGTCATTTATTTTTCATTTTGAGACGTTAGAAAATTTGTTAGTTTATTTATTTAAGAAATATTTGGTAAAAAAATTTCCATTGTAATTCTTGAATCATCGATTTATATTGTATCTTTTGTTCATCAATTCAAGATTCAGGAATTCAAATACTCTAATTGTAAATTCATGATTTATTTTATCAACATAACTTAAGTATAAGTAGCTAAATCCACAACTAGGGTTGTGGGAACCAAGAAGAATTAACAACGTAGACCTAATAATTAGTAATTTCTGGATAGTATTTATGCATGTTTTGTTAATCTCTTCACTTTGATCTCTTTTTTATGGTGCGCAATGTTAGAACCCCCATTATTCCTACTTTCCCGACCAAGGAAGTAACGAATGGGAAAAGATATCAAACAACACAGATTTGATGACTACAACCTTAATCTAATAGCTTGAACCACCTCTATGAGACCGAATCTAGGGCCAAGGGTAAGGGCTAGTAAAGAGAACACATGTAGACCGACCAAGTTGCGTGGTGAAATTCCTTATTTGGGCAACCAGCCACTTACGAGGTACCTAACTTACTGATAGTAGAGGAAATCATTTAAAACCAACCTTTTACCACTTAGAAAAGAATTTCATTCATTTTTCAAATTGTTCAAAATCAACTCAAGCCCCTAGATCAGGCATCTGAATGTCACGTATAAGGATATAAAACATAGCCCCTCACTCGAGAAATTTCTCATTTATCACAGGTTTCCCACAACAATTAACAATATCACCTAAGTCTCCACATAGGCTAAACAACATAAATAGGCATCATACGAAAAAAAACAAGAGGGTCAACCCTTACCAACCTCTAAAACACATACTATAACTCATTTCAAAGTTGACTTCCTAAGAAAAGGTTAATTACTCATCTCAATCTAAAATAGGGATAGCCAAACCTACCTCGAAGGCCAAAACATCACTCGAACAACTCTATTGGAGCACTTCCTCAACCACTTGATCAACGAAAAATTTCTCAACTATCAAGAATGGGTAGAGTTCATCAAAAATATCACACTGATACCCAATTTGATAGTATTAGAAACTGGAGGTAAATCAGTTCCAAAATTGATAGGCGAAAATCAGCATTTTAGTAAAAAATAAAGCATGTTTTACTAGCCAAGGGGATTCAGGGTTGAAACCCAATTAAAATCAATTAAGAAACGAGTTCCAAATCATAAAAAGAACACAATTTCACCAATTAAGGGGAAAATCCCCAAAATAAACTTTAAAATCACGGCTAAAAAATGTTTACAAAAGAGAAAACTAGGAGGAATCGATGAAAAAGAAGTAAGAGGAGCTTACCCACACAAGAAATCACAAAATGGCACGCAAGAATGGCCTCTCAAACCTCCGAGGGTTTGAAAATGGTAGAAATGAGAATTTTGGGAAGAATCTTGAATTTGAATTTTGTTCGGGTGCGAAATGGTCATCCCGATCGCAAGCCATTTCCTGTCGCGATCGCGAAGCACACAGAAGTAATACATCGCGATCGTGAGACTCTTGTTCATGATCGTGAAGGCTAGGGATGTTATTCTTTGGGAATTCGAGCCTAGTGGGTCATGATCACGAAGACCACAATGGAGACACATTGCGAGCCTACGTGTCGCTATTGCAAAGGTCAGGATAACTTTCACCAGAACCAGAAACTAACATTTCCAACTTGAGAAAAAAATCTTCAAATAGACCCATGAGAATCGATCAGGGTGTGATAAAAATAAAATGGACATGCTACTCACTGAAATCGACATTCTAAATTCAATGGAATCGTCGGATTCGAAAAAGAGGTAAAACTACGAAATTACCCTCTTCAAGCACTTTTAAGGCTTAAAACTCAACTTCTCACAGCAACTCCCAAAACTCAACCCAAGGCCTCAAAAACATTACCAACCACCCTACTAGGTCAAACACAACGTTTTGGATGTGATGGAGCTGAAAGAAATCTCATCTGATGCTCATAAATTAAAATATTGACCAAAGTCAACACTATCATGAATTCTCAACTCAAAAGGAAATCACCAAAATCACTCATGATCACATCGGAAACCATATCAACCATTACTGAAATACACACTAAGGGGGAAAAGTAAATTGGTCAATTCATAATTAAAAGGAAAAATCACAAGAAATGGAGCATTACACTATCCACCACTAAAACACATTTTCGTCCCCAAAAAAAATCAATATAAGACATCTGAAAGGGTGTAAAGTTGGAGGTATCTATGACGTATATTGGACTCCACTTCCCACGTCATCTCATCAATAGGTCAATGTCTCCACTACACCTTCATTAAGTCAATATGATTGGATCTTAATTGTCTAGTTACCTATCCAATATAGAAATTGGCTCCTCCTCAAAAGACAGATTTTGATCTAAAGAAATGGAGTCCCACTAAATCACATAATAATCATCATTACGATATCTATTAAGGATGAAGACATTAAACACAATGTGGACAACTGAAAGGCTTGAGGAAAGTCCAACCTATCAGCTACCTCTTTGCACCTTCCCAAAATTTTAAAAGGTATAATGAACCGCAGATTGAGCTTTCCTTTTGTTCCAAACCCAAATCACACCCTTGGTGGGTGATACCTTAAGTGAAACCCGCTCACCAATAGCAAAAGATACATCCCTAACACACCTACCAACATAACTCTTCTTCCTACTCTATGTGGTCACAAGGCACTGCAGAATCAACTTTACCATATCCATGGAGTCTCTCAACAAATCAGTACCCCAAGGTTGTACTCCAAAAGAGTCAAACCATTCAACGGTAGATCTACACTTCTCCCAATAAAAATCCTCAAATGGTGCCATCTGGATGTTGAAATGGTAGTTGTTGTTATAAGAAAACTCCATGAGAGGTACGGATTTGTCCCAATGACCACCAAAGTTCATGACGCAAGCGTGAAGCATATCATCAAGCACTAGAATTGCCCACTCAAATTGACCATCACTCTGAATATGAAAAGTGGTACTCAACTCAAGTTTGGCACCCATCTGCTCTTGCATAGAAATCCATAAATGAGAGGTGAATTGTGTACCTCTATCACACACAATAGAAATGGTCACTCCATCAAACCGAACAATCTAACGAATATAGATCCTAGCCAAATGCTCTATATTATAGTATGTCCTCATCGGAACGAAATGAGCTGACTTGGTCAGGCAATCAACAATAACCCAAAAAGAATCAAACTTACCAAAAGTCAAGGGTAATCCTTTCACAAAGCCCATCGTAATGCGCTGCCACTTCCACTCAAGGATGGGCATCTTTTGCATTGTATAACCCAGGTTTTTATGTGCATACTTCATTTGTTGATAGTTCAAACACTTGGCCACAAACTCTACAATATCTCTCCTCATATCATACCACCAACAGTGTTTCTTCAAATCATGATACATTTTGGCTGCCCTCAGGTGAATAGAGTATTTACAACAATGAGCCTCCTCCAATATCGTACGCACCCCACCACCAACTCTAGGAACACAAATACAGTTAAAAAACCTCAAAACTCCCTAAAAATTAAGGGAAGTTGACTTAGCTCGACCTTTTAACACTATGTCCCAAATCACTCTCAATTTTTCATCCTCAAATTGGTGGCACGAATTTGATCCATTGATATACCATGAATTTACGGTATTTTTGATACATTTCACTTAAGAGTTGTGTGTGTCTAGGGCCTTACTGTAGTATGAATTAATGTTTTCTCTTATATTTGTAAGAAATAGGCTTGCACGTAAAAGTGTGAGATAACAGCTGAAAATCTATAGAAGAAGCCACCCACGAAGGTGACCTACGGACCGTAGGTCCAGTCACTCTCCGTAGATGGGTGGTGTAGATAGAGCATGAGGGATGTCTGACCAAATGTGGAACTATGGATGCAAGTGATGAATCGTAAGTCGACCAACGGCCCGTCCTGCACATCTGTCGAATGATTCAGAAAAGTTGAAGTTCAAGTACCTGATGAAATTTCTAAGTATGGAGCCACGAAAGAGGACCCACGGATCGTAGGTCAACCTACAATCCATTCTGCACGTCCGTCGATTGTATATGAGAGTGAAGGTTCCAGCCTCTGCAAGAAAAAGTCTATGTGTTGACCAACGGAAGGGATCTACGGACCGTATTTTGACCCACAGTCCGTAGGTTGAAGTCGTCAATCGAAGCCGCGTCCAAAAAGTTAATTTCCTTCTTTTGTTTCATATTTGTTTAGGACATGTTTTACTATAAATAGGGTATGTAAACCTCATTTTTGGGGATTAGGCATTATTGTTTACTTTTAGTTCTTGATATTCTCTTGGGAATTAACTTACAAACTTTAGCTATTTGATTTCTAGATTTTCGTTTATGAGATTTGTGTGTTGAATTTTCAATTGGAGATTACAGGTTTCTTCTAATATAAACGTAAGGTCATGAATTCTCTTTACAAAATTATGAATTGTGTTCTTTCAAACATAAGTAACTAAATCCACAACTAGGGTTGTGGGAACCATGAGCAATTAACAATGTATGAATAATAACTAAGTAATTCTTGAATAGTGTTGATGCATGTATTGGTAATTCTTTCGCTTAGAAGTCTTTTTAACGAGTGCACGTGTTAGAACTCGTCTTGGTGCTACTTGCCGGTTCAAGGAGGTAGTTAATAAAAAAAGAATTATCAACAGAGATTTAGTGTGATACTATCTAATAGTCTAATGTCGATTGGTACGAGGGTGAAAACTAAGCCATGCATTGATGTGATGTCTAATATGAGGTAAAGGTAAGGATTAGTAAATTATACACATGTAGCCGTACCAAGGTGCGGAGTGAAATTCCCTATTTGGAGGACCATTAACTTAGGAATACATATCTTACCAACATTGCATGTAAAACACTAGGAAAAGATTACTATTATTAGGATTACCGCGTTAAGATCTTATGGGGAACACATACACCGTAGTTTCTCTCTCTCGTTGATAACAACAATGATTGAATCTTGCTCACTTGTTACTTAACAACAATCAATTATTTGTTTCATAACCCCCCCTCCCCTTACTGACTTGTCTCAGAAATAAGTTGACTAAACGAATATAATAGTGAGTTAAGTTTAAGTCTAAACCATATTCCTCGTGGGATCGACCCCATCCTACAAGTTAGGTTGTTTATTTCACAACGATCGCTTATACTTCTTTAGGAAGGTGTAATTTAAGCGTATCAAATTTTGGCGCTGCTGCCGGGGAATAAGGCTTTTAGATTAAGTTTAACTACATTATTGAACTTTAGTCAATTATTTCCTAATTTTACATTTTCTTTTGTTTCTGTTTTCATCAGGTTTCCACTCTAGTGTATCCCAAGTACACGGAGTCGAGGCAAACCATTAAACCAATACGATCAAGAGTTGAGCAAAATTTTGTGAAAAGATGAATAACCAAGCAGTCCGTAATAATCCAGTCATAGAGGAGCCTGAGGAACAAGTGAAAAATGAGAATGCTTAGGTTCAAGGCGATAATCTACTCGGAGATGCCTTGAGGGTGTAGAATCCTACAGAACCGAGGTTACAAGATAACTAAAGAGTCAAGTTTAATACAGTTGAATCTGAAGGACCCAGTTTTCTCCCTCCACTAGCTCCAGGGCATACATTTGTGGTAACGAGCAATTTGATGGAGACGCTTACTGCTAGGAGTTTTTTTTTGGTATGGCTTCGTAAGATCCACATTTGCACATGGACAAGTTGAGAAGTGTCTGCAAGAGTTGTGTAAGGCGACCAGAGTTGGATATGAACGTCATAGGGTTGAGATATTCCCTCTATCATTGACTGGAGATGCTGCAAGCTGGTTTTTGAGCTTCCATATAACTAAATTCATACATAGGACCAATTGCACAAGGTGTTCATGACCAAGTACTTTCGTTGTCTTAGAAGTTGAACCACAAAGATAAACTCAACAACTTTGTGGCACTACCCAGAGAGTCTGTGAGTAGTTCATGGGATAGATTCACTGCATTCATAAGAAGTGTTCCGAATCACCACACTAATGATGAGTCACTGAAAGAGTATTTCTATAGAGGTTAGGATTACAATGGTAAGGTTGTGCTTGATACTATCGCTGGAAGATCATATGGTGAGTGCACTTTTGAGGAGATCACAAAGAAACTTTAGAAGATTTCCCGAAATAACAAAGCATGGAGCACTAGAAAGTCAGACACTAGAAGAAACACTTTTGTTGTTCAAGCTACACCTAGTCAATCTGTCGATGACATTCGTGAGGAAATGACTCAGATGAGGACAAAACTTGGGTTGGTGTTGAAGAATATGAGTGGAGGTGCAGAAAAGGTGAATGCGGTAAACTAATTGACTAGAACTACACCACCACCAGTTGAGAAATGCTACTATGAAGAGGATGATTATTTAGTAAATGATCAGACTCGGTTTTTCGAGCCAACGCCCAAGGTTCCCATTCGTATAATTGGCGCCAAGGTCAAGGAAACCAAGGTCGGAACTATGGTAACTACAATCGAGAGGGTTAGTATGTCCGGGATGCGAACTACAATTGTGACAACAACTAAACCGGAAAAAATATGGCAACAAAAATGAAAAAGTTGGGCCTTATGCTCCATCTGCAAATAGGGAATCTAGTAATAGGGAAGATGGGGGTAGTATGTCACGTATTGAGGATATAATGCAGAAGATGATGAAGAGGTTTCACACAACTGATGAGAATGTGAAAGAAATGTGAAACGACTTGTCTGGAATTGGTCAAAAAGTTGATGCCCATGCAGTGTCGATCAAGCAACTAAAGTAGCAGATGAATCAGTTGTCCACTACAGTAAACCCACGCCAGCCTAGCACACTTCCTAGCAATACCATCCAGAATCCGAAGAATGATAGGCATTGGATGACAGTCACTACTTGAGGGGGTAAACACACCATTGATCCACCTATGCCGTCTAAGGTAGAAATTGTGGTTAAAAAGGATGATGAAGAGATTCCGGCAACTAGAGAGTCCAAGAATGGTATAGAGAATGAAGCGGAGATAACCCAAAAATTTGTTCCTATGCCTAGACCTCTGCCTCCATTCCCACAGAGATTGGTAAAGATGAATGAAGAAGGAAAATATTACAGGTTTATTACTATGTTGAAACAGCTTCCCATCAATGTTCCGTTGCTAGAAGCTTTGGAGAAAAAGCATGGGTATGCGAAATTTATGAAAGATTTGGTGACTAAGAAGAGGGTCGTCAGTTTTGAAGATGATGATAGGCTGCAACATTGCAGTGCTATTGCTACTAGGTCACTTGTGCAAAAGAAAAAGTATCTTGGTGCTTTCACTATTCCTTGTACTATCGGGTTGTTGCATTTTTCAAAAGTGTTGTGTGATTTGGATGCAAGTATTAATCTGATGCCATTGTCTATTTACAAGAAGTTGGGTTTAGGGGCTCCACAACCTTCTGCGATGGGATCACTCATGGCCGATAAAACTGTGAAGAAGCCCATTGGTGTTATCCAAGTTATGCTTGTGAAAGTGGAGACGTTTATTTTTTTGGAGAATTTTTCGATACTCGATTGTGAGATTGATTTTGAGGTTCCCATCATCCTAGGGAGACCATTCCTTGCTACTGGGTGTGCCTTGGTCGATATGGAGAAAGGGCAGATGAATTTCCGATTGATAGGTTCAAATTACATTCCAAACCGAAGAAATTGGAGTTAGATATGAAGAATCGCGACTCTCCACCCGCAAAACTGTCTGTTGAAGAGGCTCCAAAATTGGAGCTTAAGGCTCTACCATCACATTTGAGGTATATATTCTTGGGGAGAGATGGTACTTTACTTTACTGTTCATCATTCCGGCCGATTTGAATGAGGTACAAGGTGAGGCATTGGTTTATGTATTGAAGAGGTTTAAGCGGGCTATAGGGTTGACTATTGCGGACATTATAGTGATTCCTCCTAGCATTTGTTCTCATAAAAACCAACTCATGCCGAATCACAAGCCTAGTATCGAGCACCAAAGGAGACTAAATCCGCATATGCAAGAGGTAGTGAAAAAGGAAATCATCAAGTTGTTGGATGCTAGAGTCATATATCCCATTGAAGATAATAATTGGGTTTTTCCTATTCAGTGTGTTCCTAAGAAAGGTGGGATAACCATGGTTCCTAATGCAAAAAATGAGCTTGTTCCAATGTGACCAGTTACTAGATTGAGAGTATGCATGGAGTACGATAAATTGAATGCTTGGACACAAAAGAATCATTTGCCTATGTCGTTCATGGATCATATGTTGAACCGCCTTGATGGTAAGGGTTGGTATTGCTTTCTTTATGGTTATTCGGGCTACAATCAGATCTCCATAGCCCCAGAAGACCAGGAGAAGACCACCTTCATTTGCCCATATGGGACTTTCACCTTCAAATAGATGCCATTTGGGTTGTGCAATGCTCCAGCGACCTTCTAGCGTTGCATAATGTTGATATTTTCATATATGGTGGAGGACACTATTGAGTTATTTATGGATGATTTCTATGTGGTAGGGGACTCATTTGATGGTTGTCTGATGCATTTGGCCGAGGTACTGAAACAGTGTGAAGAGTGCAATCTTGTGCTCAGTTGCAAAAAGTGTCACTTCATGGTGAAAGAAGGGATCGTTCTGGGTCATCAGATTTCTTAGAAGAGTATTGAGGTTGATAGAGCTAAGATTGATATAATAGAAACGTTTCCACCACCTATCTCTCTTAAAGGTGTTAGATGTTTTCTTGGGCATGCAGGCTTTTATAGGAGGTTCATCAAGGATTTCTCCAAAAATGCACACCCATTGTGCAAATTGCTCGAAAAGGAGTGTAAGTTTGATTTACATGATGCTTGTTTGAGAGCATTTGGATAGTTGAATGCAAAACTAGTTTTTTCCGCACCTATCATTATTTCACCAGATTGGGGCAATCATTTGAAGTGATGTGTGATGCGAGTGGAGTGGCGTGAGGTGTGGTATTGGGATTGAGGCGAGAGAAGATTCTTCATCCTATTTACTATGCCAGCAAAGCTCTGAATATGGCTCAAAAGAACTACACGGTGACTGAATAAGAACTCCTTGTTGTGGTTTTCGCATTCGAGAAATTTCGATCCTATTTGCTTTGTACTAAGGTCATAGTGCATACATACCTTTCTGAATTGAGGTATCTAATGGCTAAGAAGGATGCAAAACCAAGGTTGATTAGATGGATATTGTTGCTGCAACAGTTCGATTTTGAGGTGAAAGATAGAAAGGGGACAGAAAATCAAGTTGCCGATCATTTGTCCAGATTAGAGGAGGAAGATATGCTCAGGCTAGGAGATGGAGTGGAAATTAATGATGCTTTTCCAGATGAACATGTAATGGCTGCTTCTCATGATCTTATTCCTTAGTTCGCAGACTTTGCTAACTACTTATGAAGTGATCTGGTTCCATCGGATTTGTCTTTCACCAAAGGAAAAAGTTTATGCATGATGTGAAAAAATTCTTTTGGGATGACCCGTATTTGTTCCATATTAGTGCTGATGAGATTATTCGTCGTTGTGTGCTCGAGGTTGAGATGATGAGTATGCTAAAGGAGTGTCATTCATTGCCTATTGGTGGGAATCAAAGTGGTATTTAGACTCCTCATAAAATCCTGCATTGTGGGTATTACTTTCCTACCATCCACTAATATGGTCATGATTTTGCCAAGTCTTGTGATCGTTTCCAAAGAGAAAGAGGAATTTCAAAGAGGCAAGAGCTTCATATGAATCTGATATTGGTGATTGAATTGTTTGATGTATGGGGCCTTGACTTTATGGGTCCATTTGTGAGTTCACATGGGATGAAGTATATTCTTGTTATGTGTCGAAATGGGTGGAAGCAATTGCGTATCCAAACAATGAAGGGAAAAGTGTCACCGCATTCCTGAAAAAGAGTATCTTCTCCAAATTTGGTACACCTAAAGGGATTATCAGCGATGGAGGTTCCCACTTTTGTAATAAGTTGTTCAAGGCATTGCTAGAGAAATATGGAGTCCATCACAAAGTAGCCACTCCTTACCATCCACAGTCTAGTGGGCAAGTTGAAGTGTCTAACAGAGAGATAAAGCAATTCCTTGCAAAGGCTGTGAATGCAAATAGAACTGATTGGTCAAGGAGGTTTGATTATTCTCTATGGGCCTATTTCACCGCATTCAAGACTCACATAGGTATGTCCCCCTACCAGCTTGTATATGGGAAGTCTTGCCATTTGCCGGTAGAGCTAGAGCATAAGGCTATATGGGCGCTAAAGAAGCTGAATTTGGATTTGGGAGTCGCATCGAGTGAAAGAGTGATTGACATGAATGAGCTTGATGAGTTTCGCCTAAAACCTTATGAAAGTTGAGCCTTGTACAAGGAGAAGATGAAGAAGTATCATGATCAAAAGATTGAAAAGCGTGAATTTGCTGTGGGTGATCTGGTGCTTCTATCAACTCAAGGTTACGCTTGTTTCCTGGCAAGCTCAAGTCTAAGTGGACCGGGCCATTCATAGTCACTCAAATGTTTCCATATGGAGCGGTTGAGCTAAAGAACAAGAAGGGAATATGGTCCAAGGTGAACGAGCAATGGATCAAAGTCTACATGGGGAAGTTGGAGAGTGTGCAAGAAGTGATTAAGGTTTATTACCTTGATGAAGTTTCAGTAATCAAGGGATTTGTGTTGTGCCGCGACGTTAAATCAGGCGCTGCTTGGGAGGCAACCCAAGATGTACCTTCTAGCCAACTATAGATTTTTCTTTTAGATTTAGGAGTTTCTTCTTTTATTTTAATTGATGTAACTCTTTAGATAGGTGTTTTATTTTTGTATTAGTGTTGTCTAGATATAGAAAAGGGTCCGTGTCTAAAAGGAGACCAGAAAATGTAAAAAGAAAGTCCTAATGGTTGCTATGTGTGTACGGATGAAAAGTTAAATATGCAGAAAAAGGTTGTGCAGAGGTCTACGAACCCCATCGATGGTCCGTGGGTTTATCAATAAACCGTGAATGGCGTCCATAGACCCCAGGTATGTGTCCCAATTTTTCTAAGTGTTAAGTGACCTACGCACCTGACTTACGGTCCGTAGGTCGACCCACAGATCGTAGATGGGGTCTCATGGATCCAAACTGGGGTTTCTGGATACCCGACCCGGACCCCCTTGTAAAAAAAACCTTTTATTTTAAATTCATCCCCCACTACCCAAATTCCCTCCTATCCATTTCTAAACCCTCGAAATCCTAAAACTCCCATATTAATTCTCCCATAATTCACTCTTCTCTCCCATAATTCTCCCCTTCTCTAAAAAAGTCACCCATTTCCCCCTTATAGAGAGTTCTCTGTCAGGGTTTGATTTCAAAGGGCTAGCAAAGGTCTAAGGAGTCCATTGAAATCACACACTCACACACTTCGATTGCTTGAATGGTAAACGACTTCACCCTGACTTTGAATTCACGGTTCATTGTTGTATTACGAAGTAACGAAGTTGAAACTTGACCTTAGGTTGTTAGGGTTGTTAATTTTAGAGTTAAATGTTCAATTGTATGCTAGAATAGCCCTTGGGATGATGGTATGTGAGTGTGTAGTTTATTAAAACTAACCGAATGAGGGTTAAAGATCTGAATGGAAGTTTTGACTTACGGTTCCTAGTTCGGTATGTGAAAATGTCAAATTATGAGTAATCGGATCCCTGAGGATGACAAACTACCATATATTGTGTTGAAATGCGTGATTAGACCTAGGTTGATTAGTTGATTTATTGACATAATGAGTACAAAATGAGGCATGTCTGAAACCTGGCACAAACCTCACCCACGAAACCCCATCCACGGACCGTGGACCGTTGGTCTATTGCACATGAAATAGTCACCAAGTGTGGAACCACGAAGGTGGACTATGGTACGTCGTTCCATCACCAGACCATTTTGCACTCCTGTGGCTCACATCAGAGACCCAACTTTTGGGAACTCTGACCTACGGAGGGGACATACGTACCATAGGTCCATCCACAGACCGTAGGTGTGGACAGTTCAACTACTGTCCAAAAAATGTTTATTTTTTGTTTTGGTTCGGTTCTAGTTCTAAAAAAAATTTAGTATGTTATTAGCTGATTTTGGTACTAACTAAGCTTCTACAGGTACTATGGCCCCAAGCAAGCTCTGACTTACGCCGCGAAGGGTAAATTAAAATCGATGGCACGTTCCTTGTGGCTGATCGATGAGGACTCTGACAATGTTCCTCCCAACACTAGGACCTCCCCTACTGCTCCTCACACTAAGAGGCACCAAGCTCAGTTGGTCCTTCCCGACGTGGTCATTGCCCCCAGTCTGCTGAAGGGCCACACCAATTGGTTCACTGGTTGGTTCTAAGTTCGCATTCGGCTCCGGCTCCAGTCTAAGTTGAAACATTGCCTCATCTTCTGAGGCTGCCAGTACAGGTGATGTTCCCGTACCTCATAGTTTCGAGCCTCCAGATAATCCTGATGAGCCTAATATGTGGTGTGTAGATGGCCAATACCAGATCTACAGGGATGCTCATGTGCTGAACAAAAAGGAAAAGATGGTCAGATTGATCGCAAAGGAGCGTCAGGTTCTCACAGGCAGCCTCCACACCGCACCCGCCATCCACGGTCTTTTCCAGAGGCATACGTACAAGTGGATGGCCCGTAGCCCAGGTTCCTTCAGTGAGAAGATAGTTAGGGAGTTCTATGCTTCCTATGCCGCCACCCTCTGAGGATTCATTGACAGACGGGCCAATCTCGCCACCCAGCCTCCACTCACGGCTACACTAGTGCATGGGTTTTCAGTTGACATATCTGAGACCACTCTCCACAAGGTCTTCCATGGTCCTGGGCACACTCTACCAATCAATACGGCCGAGTTCGACTATCGCATGGACATCATTCGGAGTGGGGTATTTTAGAGGAATGCCGAATAGAGGGAGTCTGTTTTGCACTGGTTAGCCTCTCATCGTGCTACAGACGAAGAGCGCGCTGAGTTGGTCCACATCCCAAGCTTGGGTATTAAGAACGCCACCCTCACATTTGCTGCCAAATTCCTCTGGTTGTTGGTGCAGAATTGTGTGTCCCCTACTAAGGTAGATAATATGCTATTGTGGGACCGAGCAGTTATTGTTGCAGCCTTCGTTGCTAAGTTGGAGGTCGACTTTACCCGACTGCTGATTGTGGAAATACATGAAAAGGCCTTCAAGACCACCACCACCCTGCTTTTCTCATACCTCATCTTTCAGCTTTGCAGGGATGTTGGAGTACCAGTTTGGCACTATAACCAGTTCCTTCATGTGACCAAGACCCTAGATATCGACCTAATTTGGGATGAGGCTAATATAGTTGCACCTCGCAGGGAGGCGCAGGTTGAGGTGCCACCATTGGGAGCGGACCTTGTACCAGATGCAAAGTGATGATCCTTCCCCTCTAGCCACTAAATATGATTCCCCGACTTCACCATCTCCAACCACCAGTAAGGTCCCTAGCTCCTCTAGAGCCACTCCCTCCTTAAGGTCTATTGGCGTTCCTTTAGCTAGTGTCCAGAAGCTGGAGGTCCAAAGGGCCACGCTACTCCAGCATGTGAATCCATGGATGCAGCGCTTGATAGCGGAGTCCGAGGTGCATATGGAGAAAATGATGGACCGTAAGGTTCAAGCCATTCACCAGCATTTGGATGCATTTGAGTGCATGTCTTAGAGAGGCTGACTCCCACCGTGGATGTTTCCACTTTCCAGGTGGAGTTAGCTAGGCTCTGGGATGACCTTTATGCCATCCTAGATCCACCAGAGACGGAGCTTGAGTCCGCCCCTATGACACCGGTTGATGATACAGTGTTGAGTACCCTATTCGGAGATGGTATGCCACCGCTAGATTTTTCATGAACTGCTGGGAAGCGCCCCCGCTCTAGTCTTACTTATGATGAAATTGAGTCTGGGAGAGATAGCAAGAGAAAGCACTAGCAGACTGAGGAGGGCTGGAGGGCATCCATAGTTGAGGAGGAGATGTGACAGCAGCGGGCTAGGGAGATAGGTTTTGGTGCCTCTAGCAGTGTGAGAACTACTGATGATGCGGTGAGATTTTATGATAGCACAACTGAGGGTGATGAGATGGTAGATGGGAGCGCTACTGATGGCGTTCCACGTGTTAATCCAGCGGTCTCCGAGAAACCGGACCCACCCACTTGTTGAGTGGTCTTCGGCGTATATGCGCCACATGTTTGCTTCACCTTATCCTTTGCTTTGTATTTTTTTGTGCATTAGGAACAATCACACTTTATTTTGTTAGGGGTGGGGTAAACGGATTGTGAGTGATAGGGTGAAGTTTTAGTAAACCCAACTCATAATCCTCTCGTGGGGTTTTTTGCCTATGTTCTTTTCCCCCAAGAGACTGTTTTAATCTCTATTGAACCGCCATGTTTAGGAATGTATGTGTAGGAGTAAGTAGAAAAATGAAAGCATGATGGCATGACAAGAATGAAAAAAATTATCCCTGTCCAAAAATGTTGAATTATGCTAGATCTATTGTCTTGATGAGTTAAATGTGTTGGATCTCAATGTGACATGATAAGAGCCGATTTGACCTCATGACTTAAGCTAAAACTTGAACTGGGTAATCTGATAATCTGATACTAAAACAATGTGCCAAAAGTGTGTGAGAAAAGTTGAATGTTCAAACATTTTGTGCCAATCTAGAACATGCCTTGTTGGTCCTGCTAAGATGATCTAGGGTAGATGTTGGGAATTGATCATAGGCCCTTGTTCAAATTAGTCCACTCAAGCCTAAAATGATCCGACTAAATGAAATCAATGTTTCCTTTGATCCAACTATTTGAGCCTTAAATAGACCATTTCCTTTGATTCGCCTAAATCACCTTCCCTTAAAATATTGTCTTGGCCCAGGTCCCTCCTTGGACATGTGCACCTTGACTTAGGCCAAAACCCTAAGTTGAGGGTATCTAAGTCAAAAGTTACCTTGATCTTATCCCTGGTCCGGCATCGAATATTGTACACCTCAACTAATGCAAAATCCATAAGTTGAGGGTTGCTTTGAAAAAGGAAACCGAAAGAAAAAAAAGTATGAAAAGAGTGTGGTGTTGAAAAGAGAAGAAGAAAAGATAGAAGAGTGTGTGACTTTGTGCAAAAGAAGCAAAAAGATGATAAATAAAAGTTCTGGAAAAAAATAAAGAAAAATAAAGTGAAAGAAAAAAAAGAAAGTGAAAAATAAGAGACACAAAGTCAAAAGTCACATCCATGTTGAAAAGAGTTAAGAGAAAGAAAGTAAACTGAAAGAATGTCATAAATAGGTCGAGACAAGAGGTAAAAAGCCAATGTAATGTCAAGGAGGACAGAAAGTCATCAAAAAGTACCCAAATGTACCACACTGGACCCTGAGTCTACGTTACAAGCTAAGAAAGTCATATAGTGATCCTAGCAACAAGTTTGGAGAGTCTAAGCAGTGAAAATAAGGGAAAGCCTATGGTATTGAGCACTAATTGTACTTGAAATCACTTCTGAGTGTGAGTGTTGAATGAATCCTAAAACTCAAAATTCATAACTTCTGTGTGAAAAGGATTTCATTTGAAGTAAGGGCACTAGTTACATTGTCTGAAAGTTGGTACCTCTGTGATTGTGAAAAAGTGTATGTTGTGGTGTCTATTGGTCAATCTTTGTCATATCTTAATCCGCATGATTTAGCTTGTTGAGACTAATAAAAAGGATTTGCACTAAGAAGATGGAATGGGTTGAAATAGCCATGTGATTGTTGAGTTTGTACATCTGCTTCTACACAAGTGTCGTTTAGAGTTTAGTGCGTCACTTGAGGACAAACAACGGGTTTAGGTTGAGGGTGTTGATATACCGTGAGTTTACGGTATTTTCGATACATTTCACGTAACACTTGTATGTATCTAGGGCCATATTGTAGTAGGAATTAATGTTTTTGTGGTATATTTGGAGAAAATAGGCTTGGACGTGGAAGTGTGAGTTGAAAGATGAAAATCTGCAGAAGGAGCTACCTACGGAAGTGAGCTACAGACTGTAGGTCCAGTTACGGTCCGTAGATAGGTGGCGTAAATGGAGCATCAGTATGTATGACCAAGTGTGGAACTACGGATGCAAGTGACGGATCGTAGGTCGACACACGGGCCGTCCTGTACAATTGTCTTATGATGAAGAGAAGTTGAAGTTTCAGTACCTGATGAAATTCCTAAGTATGGAGCCACGGAAGAGGACCAATGGACCATAGGTCAACCTACAGTCCGTTCTGCACGTCCGTCGATTGTATGTGATAGTGAAGGTTCCAGCCTCTGCAAGAAAAAGTCTAAGTGTTGACCAACGGAGGGAACCTACAGACCGTAGGTTGTCCCACGGTCCGTAGGTTGAAGTCGTCGATTGAAGCCGCGTCCAGAAAGTTTATTTCCTTATTTTTTTTCCTTTTTGTTTTGGACATGTTTTTCTATAAATAGGGTACCTAAACCTCATTTTCGGGGGTTAGACATTATTGTTTACTTTTAGTTCTTGATATTCTCTTGGGAATTAACTTGCAAACTTTAGCAATTTGATTTCCGAATTTCGGTTTATGAGATTTTTTCTTCGAATTTCAATTTGAGATTACAGGTTTCTTCTACTCTAAATGTAAGTTCATGAATTCTCTTTACAAAAATATGAATTGTGCTCTTTCAAGCATGAGTAACTAAATTCACAGTTAGGGTTATGGGAACCATGAGAAATTAACAACGTATGAATAATAACTAACTAATTCTTGAATAGTGTTGATGTATACATTGGTAATTCTTTTACTTAGAAGTCTTTTTAACGAGTGCACGCGTTAGAACTCACCTTGTTGCTACTTGTCGGACCAAGGAGATAGTTAATGAGAAAATAATTATCAACAGAGATTTGGTGTGATACTATCTTATAGTCTAATGTCAATTGGTGCGAGGGTGAAAACTAAGACATTCATTGATTTGATGTCTAATCTAAGGTAAAGGTAAGGTCTAGTAAATTATACACACGTAGCCGGACCAAGGTGCTGAGTGAAATTCCCTATTTAGAGGACCAATCACATAGGGATACATATCTTACCAACTTTGCATGTAAAACACTAGGAAATGATTACTATTATTATGATTACCGAGTTAAGAGCTTAAGGGGAGCATATACACCCTAATTTCTCTCTCTCATTGATAACAACAAAGTTCGAATCCTGCTCACTTGTTACTTAACAACAATCAATTATTTGTTTCATAAACCCCCCCCCCTTACTTACTTATCTCGGAAATAAGTTGACTAAACAAATATAATAGCTAGTTAAGTTTAAGTCTAAACCATATTCCTCGTGGGATCAACCCCAACCTACAAGTTAGGTTCTTTATTTGACAACGATCGCTTATACTTCTTTAGGGAAGTATAATTTGAGAATATCATCCATAAAAGTAGACCTAGAATCAACGAAGGATAAAACACGGTGAGGTGCATTTATGAATTTGATGAATAGGGTGTTTAGACAATACCTTGATATGTTTATGATTGTGTTTATCGATGATATTTTGATCTATTCAAAGAGTGAGAATGAACATATGGACCATTTGAGAATTGTGTTGCAAGTTCTCAGGGACCAACAACTTTTTGCAAAGTTTAGCAAGTGTGAATTTTCGCTAAGGTCTGTAGCTTTCCTTGGTCATATTGTGTCAAGCAAGGGTATTGAGGTAGATCCTAAGAAGATGGATGTGGTCAAGATTTGGTCTAAACCTCTAACCCCTTTCGACATTAAAAGCATTTTGGGTTTGGCCAGATACTATAGGAGGTTTGTTGAGGGCTTTTCCTCCATTGGTTCTCCGTTGACGGCTTTGACTCAAAAGAAAGCTTAATTTGAGTGGTCGGACGCTTGTGAGAAAAATTTCCAAGAATTGAAGGATAGACTCACTTCCGCTCTGGTGTTGACCTTACTGGAGGGTACGGATGGTTTTGTTGTATATTGTGATGCCTCGAGAGTTGATTTAGGATGTGTCCCCATGCAAAACGGTAAAGTGATTGTCTATGCTTCAAGGCAACTCAAAGTACATGAGATGAATTATCCGACCCATGATCTTCAATTTGCGGCGGTAGTATTTGCCTTGAAAATATGGAGACATTACTTTTATGGGGTCCATGTGGATGTTTTCACCAATAACAAGAGTCTTCAATATGTGTTTAGTAAAAAATACTTGAATCTCCGACAAAGAAGGTGGTTAGAACTTCTGAAGGATTATGACATGAGTGTCCTTTACCACCCCAGCAAAGCTAATGTTGTAGCGGATGCACTTAGTAGATTGTCCATGGATAGTGTGGCTCATATAGAAGATGAAAAGAAAGAGTTAGTCTGTGATGTGCATATGTTGGCTTGGCTAGGTGTTCAACTAGTGGATTCCACCAAGGGTGGTGTCATAGTTCATAATGGGTCCAAATCGTCCTTTGTAATGGTTATGAAGGCTAAGCAAAGCCTTGATCCTATATTGGTTGATTCGAAAGAGTCGGTACTCAAGAAGTCCGTGGAGGCTTTCTCCCAAGAGGGAGATGGGGTACTTAGGTAGGTCGATTATATATTTCAGAAGTTGATGGGTTGAGGGAGAAAGTTTTAGAGGAGGCTCATAGTTCTAGGTATACTATTCATACGGGAGCAACCAAGATGTATCGTGATCTACAGGAAGTTTATTGGTGGAATGGTATGAAGAGAGATATTACGGGATTTGTAGCCAAATGCCCTAATTGTCAACAAGTTAAGGTTGGGCACCAAAGGTCGGTAGGCTTGTCACAAAATATTCCTATTCCTACTTGGGAGTGGCAAGACGTGAAGATGGATTTTATTGTGGGTTTGCCTCGCACTCGATGGCCAAAAGATTCTATTTGGGTCATTATTGATAGGATGACAAAATCAGCCCACTTTATTCCCATCAAAGCTTCTTATTCGGCGGAAGACTATGCTAAATTGTACATAAGAGAGATAGTGAAGTTACATGGGTTCCTTTATCCACTATTTCGGATCGGGGTACTCAATTTAGTTTACATTTTTGGAAGTCATTCCAAAAAGAGCTTGGTACTAAGGTTAAGCTTAGCACGGTTTTTTACCCTCAAATGGATGGTCAAGCAGAGCGCACCATTCGTACTTTAGAGGACATGTTGAGTGCATGTATTATAGATTTCAAGGGTTATTGGGATGACCACTTGCCATTAATAGAGTTTGCCTACAATAATAGTCACCACTCAAGTATCGGTATGGCTCATTTTGAAACCTTGTATGGTAGGAGATGTAGGTCTCTGGTTGGTTGGTTTGAGGTAGGTGATATTGCTCTTATTTGTCCCGAATTGGTTTATGAAGCTATTGAGAAAGTTTGACTCATTAGAGAGAAGTTGAGAACGGTTCAAAGTAGACAAAAGTCTTATGTTGATGTGAGGAGAGGGGATCTAGAATTTGAAGTTAATGATTGGGCATATTTGAAAATCTCCCATGAAGAGTGTGATGAGGTTTGGAAAGAAAGGGAAACTTAGTCCCCGATATGTAGTCCCATATCAAATTTTTAAGTGTATTGGGAAGGGTTCCTATGAGTTAGATTTGCCAAATGAGTTGGCCCCGGTTCATTCGGTATTTCATATTTCTATTCTTAAAAGGTGTATTGGAGATCCGGTGTCCATTATTCCCCTAGAAGGGTTGGGAGTTGACAAAAGTCTTTCATATGAAGAGGTTCCAATAGAAATCCTTGTCTGGTAAGTTAAGAGATTGAGAAACAAGAAAATAACTTCCGTTAAGATTTTATGGAGAAATTATTTAGTTGAGGGTGCTACTTAGGAGGCAAAGGCTGATATGAAGTCCTGATACCCTCATCTCTTTCCTCCTACTCCTATTCAAGCTTGAGGTAAGTAGTTTCTCTACAGTTTCATTATTTTGGAGGTCATGTGTGAAGTATGTGTTTTTCATGATTTCCTTATGTTATGCATGTTCTTGATGAAATTCATGTTTAGTTACAAAATGATTTTTCATGATTTATGTTCCTCATGTTGTTGTGCATTTAGTATGAGTTTCCTATTTAACTTCATGAGTTGAATTGATGAACGCGCTTTAGTATGCTTTTACGAGAAATTGCACATTAGCCCCATGATATGGTGTTGAGCATGATTTTAGTTGGAGAAGGTAGTTCCTCTTATGAATATGAGAAATGTTGAGTTTCATGTATAATGGGTTGTTAGATCTAGTTCCTACTTCCTTATGATGCATCCATTATGTTTGAGTGGGAGTTGATGTTTCCTCCTTTGAATTGTGCATTATTTTGATGTTGCATGCATGATGGGATGCTAGTGTTGAGTCTTTACTTCCGTAAGGTGTCTAGATCTCCATTCGAGGATGAATGTTCCCAAGGGGGAGATATTGTAACATCTCGGAAACTAGTAGGCTAAACTACAACTAAAACGTGAGGGTTAACGTCAATGGAAAAGGTCAAGGGCCAAGGAAAATGGGCAAGAGCAAAGTCAAGGGACCAAGGCGGCCCATTTTGGCCAAGGCACTGCCCATCAAGCCCATGAGGGTCTTCACCACCCATAGGGGACACCATGAGTCATGGTGCTTCTCATGGAGGTGAAGGCAGTGGCCTCCTTAGGCTGCCTCAAAAGTGACGCCTCCACACGAGCCACTTCACGACTCGTGAAGCCTTAGACGGCTCATGATAGTGGTCTTGGTCTTACCTTATTGGGATGGCCATTGAGGGTGGCTTAGCCTAGTCACTTCCTCAAGTCCACGCGAGGAACTCAGCTCGTGGTCGGGACCACGGCTCGTGAAGCTTACCACCCTTCGTGGCACATGAGCAACTGACTTTAAGTGAGGGTTATTTTGGGGTTTTAATTTTTAAGTCCAATTGAAGTGGATTTGTTTTGGGTAAGTTTAGGGGCACTATATAAGTTATTTTTAAGTCAAATTCACCCAAGTTAAGACATAATTTCCAAACAGCAGAATATTTCCAAAAGTTCATCTCCTCTCCTAAAATTTTCTCTTTCTAAAACTCAAGGAAGAAGAAGAGGAAAGTTGAAGCTAGGGTTTGAATAAACAAGGCTTTTTCACTCAATTTATTTGGATAATCATAACTAAGGTATGGTAGTCCTTCATCCATAGATAGTTTTCATCCATGGAGTCCCTCCAAAACCCACAATTTCAAAGTTAGAAATCCCAAGAGTTAGGGTTTGACTTCTATCTCATGGATTCCTTTCAAATTCATTTTTAATTATTGAATTATGTTTAATTATAGAAATATTGATGATTTTATATGTTTTAATGTTCAATCTTACAAGAATCCATGAATTCTCCTATTTTCCCAAATTGGATCTAAAAATGTGGGTATTGATTGATACAAGTAGAATGTTATAGAATTGTGAATGTAGTGAATTGGTTAATTGAATCATGCTATTATTCATGTCTAATGTAGTAATTCTAGATGTGTTGATTGAATGTGATCTATGGTCCTTGAAGGGCAAAGTATGAGAATTATGCATGATTATGAGGGTTATGTATATGTTTTTAGAACACTTTGAGAGTAAAGTGAATATGACTATTATCTAATTTTTGTGTTGGTGGATGATTGTACTCATGTACCCATTATGTATGAATATGTGATGGTGTGGGAGGTTTCCTCACAAACATGATGATTCCAAGGTTGAAAGGCTATTTTCACCTATTTAATTTATGAGTTATCTTATGAACTATGTTGGATTAAGTGTTAATACATTCTTCCATGCATATGAACTTAAGTCAAGACTTAATATGTACTCCATCGAAATTATGTGTAGCACTGAGTGGATATTAAATATGAGATGGAAGCTCCTTCGTCAGAAAGGGTGGATTACTAGAAGCAATCTCATGAGATGGAACCTCCTCCGTTAGGAAGGGCGGGCTTCTAGTAGCAATCTCCTTGTCCCATAAACTATGTGCCCCCATAGGACTTTATCTAGTGGATCCACCTAAAATATATCAAGTCATGGTCTTACCTTAGGAAAGTAGGACAACCTTTTTCGGTGTGCGCAAACCGGATTGCATGTCAAGCTCACATAGTCTGTGTCGGTTAAGGCGTATTCCCTCCATGAAAAGAATATGAACAAGAACATTAAATATGAATGATGGTTAAACAATAAGCTCTACTTAGCTTGGGTAGGATTATGGGATCTTATTCATGCAATGCACAAGTATGCTTTGAGGGTACAATTGGTATGGTTCTCTTATGATGTGAGTATTTATGTAATGAATATGCCTATGACTTATGCTCTTTCATTATATTCAAAATGATGTTTTAAACTAGTAAATGGCATGCATTCAACTAAAATGTCCTTTTAGGATGTTTTCAAGGTTTTTATGCATGACTATCATACTTAGTACATTTTTGTACTGACCAATATTTTCCTACATTTTTTCCAAATGTGGGGTCCAGTTCTTAAGGTGGTGATCATTTGGTTCAATCTTGGATTTGACTATTCTCCTCGCTTGTGGTGAGTCCTCATGGTTCAAGAATGGGAGTTTCACTTTGAGTTTCATTTTTAGTACTTTCTATTTTTGGATTATGTTGGTTGGGGTTGTGGCCCTATTTTTTACTCGTGAATTGTAATATATGGCTAATTGAAACAAGTCTAGACTTCCGTTTTCCTTTATAAAGATTTTTTTACTTAAATATGTTTGTACTCTTATTATTCTAATACTTTCTGTTATGTTATGCTAAGGGTTGGTATGAGACCCTTTCGGGGTCAAGTACGCCATGTTACGTCTAGGGGGTACCCTTTGGTCGTGACAGGTTCTAAGGCTATGAATATGGTCGGAGTTAGTGGAGTGAATCCTGGTGAAGTACATTTTAAGGGCATCTACAATGAAGAAGTACATTTTTTAGTAAATCAGACAGGTGGTTTCCATCTGAACTATCCAAGACTAGGCGGAAATCAAGGTTAGAACAGGGATCGTGATGATGATTGGAGAGACCTATATATGGAATGGCGTGACCATGGTATACATTGGAGGGAGTGGGATGGTGACAAAGAATGATATGTGCCTCCCAATGAGTGTCAAAAGCAAAAAAATCCAAGGTCTGATCCTAAAAAATTTTGCACTGATGATATGCTTTCTCACATTTTAAACCAAGTGGAAGGATCGAACAAGGTGCTAAAAGAAATGAAAAATGATGTATCTTCTTTAAACCTAGCAGCTATTTCACACTCGGTATCTATTAAGCAGCTGGATATGCAAAAGGGTCAAATCTCGACTCATTTGAATCCAAGAACAAAATGAGGTTTACCGAGTAATACCATGGTTATCCCAAAGAATGAACCTTGAAAATGTATCTTCGTCGTTCCAAGACGTTCAATAAGGCACTTTTTGGTAGGAAGTCAAAGTTTTATATTTGGTATTTGTTATTTGAATAACAATTGTTAGATGTGCAGGTTGAAACTTCAAAATTTGGGAGAAATAAGCAAATGGGCGATCTCAAGTACCATTTGGTGAATCGCCGAAAAAGTCGGTGAGCGCGATATGGATCGCATTTTTGACCAACCAAAGGGTTGGAGTTCTAGTAACTTCGGCGGGTAAAAGTACCATTCGGTACATCGTTAATGGGTCGGCGAAATAAGTGACCACCACCGATTGGGGCACGAACTGAAGGTTCACGAGGGCTTCTAACCGTTTTAAATTCAAAACTCCCTTTTCATTTTGCATTTTTTGACTATTGCACTCTTATACTTTCAATTTGTATCATATTTTACTTCATATTTTCACGTGGGTGTCATTGCTTGGTTGGAATTCGCATTTTCTTTCATATTTGTTTGCCTGAGTTTTGTGTCTAACTGCTCCTGAGGTTGGTGTCCCGAACATGCTTTGATTTCTCTCCATTACATATGCATGCTTGTAAATTGTTAGATCTATTATATGATCTTGTATATTTGGTTGATTTTGAACTGTGGGTTATTGTTTTATCATATTAAACTTCATGTTTAGCCCCTTATATTTTGAATTTCTTGTTTAAATTACTTGAATTGTGGGTAAGTGGTTGTAGAGTGTTGGGTCTGTATGGGTGAAGTCTAAGTAACCCGAATTGTATCGATCAACTAAATTTTCCCAGTGATAGAGCGGGTGATGTCATTCTTAAGGGAAAAAGACATTGATTGGTCGATTTTCAATAAATGGGGGAAGTCTGAGTACCCAAGGGTTGGTAGAATAGGGTTTTAATTTTGTTTCGTAGGCTATGCATTGAAAATTGGAAGTCGGGGTAGAAATTTGGCACGACAGGCAGTTCGATGAGCCTATTCGAGCTCGTCGACTGACTCGGTGGTTTGCCAAATATTTTTGTGATCATCCATTTTACCCTGAGATTTAGATGTTAGCCTCAATAACATTCACCGATATGCATGTGATCGTTGATTTTACCCGGTGACTCAACGAATGCCTTTGTAATTGCCCTTTTTCAGCCCAATTTTTAAAAAAATCATTATATGATATTCGGCAAGCTACCCTTGGCTCTCCGAATGAGTTTGGCGACTCACCGATTGACCTTAGACCTCGCCGACTTGTGCTTAATTCAATGCATTTCCGTTGTGTTACTTTTGGCGAGCTCTCTAAGGCTTGTCGAATGAGTTCGGTGACTCGTTGAGCTGGTTGGTGAGTTTTTTTGCAACTTTTAAAATTGATATTTCACCTATTTGTTTCTCATTCATTTGTTCCATCTGTGTTAACTTGCAGACATGGCTAGACCCAAAGTGCCCGGGAAGAATGAACCACTTAGAAAGAGGGCAAGAGGAATAGTAATTACTGAGGAGGCTACCCCTTAACGATCAATGTGACTTATGCTTCCTATAGAAGAGGGAAAAGACACAGCCAAAGGAAAGAAACCTGCGGAGCCGAGCTCGAATAGTTCCAGCTCTGACGGCATAGGTATAGACTCCACCCACCTAACCACTTAGGAGTCTAATCGTGAGAAAAATTCAGGGTCTAGATCACCGACATAAGAGTCAGAGCCAGAAAATGACCAAACTCTACAGTAAAGACTGGCTGAGTTGCACTCCAAAGCGTTGCATGATCCAGCTACACTCCTAGTCACTCTGACACCTGCTCCTCCTCCATCACAGACATCTGAGTAGGCACCACCAGTGCCCCCGGTACAGGTACCTCTGTCGCATTTGATGAAGAGGTTAAAGGACCCTGGGTTAAGAACCATTTTGAAAGAGAAGAGGTTATCCACTTATGGGGTGGTGGACATGTATCCAGATGTGTGGGACACCATATGATTCCACAAATTCGAAAGGTTTACACTGCCCCGAGGCTCATACATACCTTCTTGGGTCCAAGAAATCTACACATAATATGGGAAGCTGGTCCCGAAGGGCAAGAAGAAAGCCAGCTCATTTGCACCTGTTGACCATGTAGTAGTCCAAGTAAAGAGGGTGCAGTGCAATAGTTCGTACATCAATGAGAAGTAGGGGTGCGCCTTCAATGTGATACATTTCTTAGTGGATAAAATTTAGAAGAAGACCCTGGAATACCTTAAGGAGTGGTTGGCCCCTTTGATTTCTGATATTACACCACTATGGATCGAGTCAGGGGTCCAGATTGAGAAAAAGGACAAGAATGTAGCTCTGCGGTACTGGTTTGGACTCATTCGCATCACATTGATGTCATTCCAGAATGAGTCCATACTTCAGCATCCAAAGGCAGCTTTGTTGGGTTCCATTATTTACCAGGATCATTAAGCAAGAGATGGCCATGAGGGCCAAGAATAGCCAGACATTGCTTCCATTCCCGGTGCTACTCATGGAGTTGTGTGGGCGAGCCAGAGTGCCCTTTGTGGCAAAGATAGACGTAAAAGTGACTCTGACTTCTTCTACTAACATCTAGAGGAGTGAGGTCGAGTACACCAGGGATGAGGCTGAGCGGATGAGAGTAGCGCCGGTGGACACATCCCCGGTTTTTGATGTAGATATATTGAAGGCAGACACAACCCCTCCCACTCAAGTCGGTGAGCCTTCAGGTACTCCTAGTACATCTGCTTCTTCTGCATCTACTACTGTCGCTCCCTCCCCTCCCCCCTCTATTGACACAAGCGATGCTTTATAAGATGGGCCATCTAGCCCAATCTACTTATGTGCGTGCTTCCCGGGTTAAGGCAATTGCACCCGAAATGATTGAGTGGGCCATTGTTGCTTCCCTAGCCCCTATCCGAGCTGAGTTACGAGAGCAACAGGAGTTGATTATTGCACATGGTGTAGCCCCTAACTCCCTCGCCGTGCGAATTGAAGCATCTGAGTAGAGAGGTCGCCACTCCGCTGATTTTACAGCCTTGAGAGCCTATGTTGCAGGATTAATGTGTGATATAGATGAGCTCAAATGCACTGATTTTTCTATGTTGTCCGACACTATAGACCCTCCAGAGGTTCCAAGTACAGAGATGCCAGCTATTTCTTAGATCCCTCCGACCACTGCAATCGGAGATGTTGCTTTAGCTGATGATGGTGATGTGTCAGATTCTCCTGAAATTGATAAGGAGGACCTTGGGACTTGTGATGCAGTTGTTTATTATGATCTTAAGGATTCAGAGGGTATGATTGTGCAAACGGCTATGGACGTTGCACTTTGGGACACATCGTTGATTGGCTCCAGTAGAGCAGAGGTTCCTGGTGGAGATGAGCGGGGAACTGATGCCCAAATTGAGAGTACCCCAGATGTGCAGCGTTCACCTCAGTCTTAGCCTGACAGGGGGATCTTAACTCTCTTTTTGATTTACTTTTGGACAATTACTTTATTTTACATTGAGGACAATGTTTTGTTTTGTTTGGCGGGGTGAGATATTTTCATTCCTATCCCTTTGGATTGTATTCAATGTGTTTTGGATGTTTATTATTTTGACTATTGGTTCTTAATGTGAATGTTAGTTTTTTATCCAAATTAAAATTTGCCTCCTGATTTTTGTGTTAAGTGAATGTGTGGTTGTTCTCTTGCATATTTGAGTATCGATCGTGATCAATACCGATGACTCAAATAGTGCTCTTGATCGGACGATATGTCTATGCCAGTCCAATGAGGCAATTCTGAGTTGCACAAGTCATGTGTGAACTCTTAGCATCTCATTGTGACTAGTCGATTGTTGAAATGAGTCTTGCGATAATCATTGCACATGAGCTTAACTTGTAGATTAGAGTCATGATCGATGATTGTGTTGAATGCCTTGTGTGGTGAGATTTCATTGAAATATGTGCTTGGCGATACCTAGAACTTTCCCCGTTGGTCCAATTGACTAATGTAGGTAAATGAAAGAAATAATCTTAGGCACAAATATTGGATAGTGAACCAAATTGCTATTATATCTCATTGTGACCACCTTGTGAGACTGTGAACCTATCTTGGCACCATTTGAGCCTAACCTTTTATTTGGAAGAAACATGAACACATTTGGCTTCTTTCCTCCCCACCTAAAACCTTCATGAAACATTAGTCCATTTGAATAGCCAACTTAGACCAAAAGCTTAAGTTGGGGGTGTGCTGAAAAATGAGGAGAATCAAGAAGTTTGTGAAAATTCACCCTTGAAGGATGGTGTTGAAAGAGATGAAACCCCTCCATATAAAAAAGGAGAAGAGAAAAACAAAAGAAGAAGAAGATTGAAAAAGAATGTTGCAATGCGATTTGTGAATGGATAAAAGAAAAGGGGTGTCCAATGAGTCATATAAGAACTCTATGCTTGAAAGAACTTAGAGTGGATTGTGAAAATCAAAAATAGTGAAAACAAAAAGAGAGGAAGTAAAATGCAAGCCATACTTCATGAAGGTAGAAGTAACTAAGCCAAAAGGATCATGTCTTTACCCTCAGCCTTGTAGCAAGCCTTAAAAGACCTTAGTGATCTTGATTGAGTTAAATGTTATTCTAATTAAAAATGGTAAAGCCTATGGGCAGAATCATACATGTGTTTATCTTTTTGAGTCAGAGATTTGATTTGGATTCCTTAATTCTTAAATTTTGATGAGCTTTGTGTGGGCATGGAATCATTCTTGATGTGATAGCATTCGAATACTTTTGTTTAGCTTGAATTTGCATTTGAAGCAAGCATTGTGAGATTAACTTCTATTTGATGATGACTAGTCACAGCTTGAAGCTTGTAGTGCACAATTGAATAGTGCTCGGCTGGATTAAACCTCATGTGCATTCATGTTAAGTCTCAAGTAGCATTGTTTGTGAATATCACTGTTGAACTGATCGATCTTGTATTTACTTGAGGACAAGCAAAAGTTTAAGTTGGGGGTGTTGATGAGTCAAATATTTAAACTCATTTAGGGCTTTGTATTCAAAGATTTAATGTCCTCAATGCCTATTTTACACTCATAACTGATGTTAAAATGTTAATTTGCGTCAATGAAGGAAAAAGAGCAAGGCAAGGGCATTACGAGGTAAAAAGGAGCGAAAAAGCTGAAAAAGTTGAAGGAAAGCAAAGTTGGTACTCGCCAAATCCACTTGGCGACTCACCAAGTGGACCTTCAACTCGCCTAAAGTTCCAGCAAGCTAGCCCATGGACAAAGCCAACTTGGCTATAGGATAAGTAGTTCGGCGATTCGCCGATTATGTTCAGCGATTTCAATGTAGTTCGCCTAAAGGGACAAAAAAAAGATGCTGAAAGGCCAAGCCAAGAAGGCAATGAAAGGGGGCACTCGACGTATTGCCGACTAGGTCAGCAAAGCCCGACTTACTTCGCCGAGTAACTCCGCTGGTGAAATTTTGGGAACATGTAAATGTGATTTTTAAAAGAAAAAAAGTAGTTCCCACATTGTCCAGTTCTGGTTTTTTTTATCTTCAACATTCTAAACATTGTTCTTACACTTTTGAGTAGAGATTTAGGGTTTGTTTGATTTTTAGCTTTAATTTGAGCATTTGGAGACTTGTGGATTGTTGCCCAATGTGATGGAAAACATAGTTGGTAACAATTTCTTATTCTTTATTATGTTTGGATAAATCCCCCATTCTTGGGGGTGTGCTTATGTAATTGAATGTTTCAATCAGCTTATGGGTGTTAATATTTACTGATTTTAATGTTGATGTGAAGTGGGTTGAATTAATAGTTTGTGTTTCAGTTGAGGAATTGTAGTGGCAAATGCAATTCTAGTTTAGTACTCTAAGCTTGCCTGCGAAACAAGTATTAGAGTTAAAACTATTAGTTGATGATTGTAGTGATTGTGTTGTTACGGATTTAGCTTGAGAAAGTGGGTATGAATACAATCCTACAAATCTAGCTTGAAAAAGTAGATTGATTAAGGTATTCGGCTGCTAATTTGTGTTTTGCATGTTGAAGTTCGAAAGAATTCGCTTTATGTGTCTAGCATGTTGAATATTCTCAATCAATATGACATGATGAATGATGCTCTAGAATGTACCACATGATAGCACAAGAGAGGTTGTGTCATCTTGAAGATAAGTTCTCAACTTATTTACCAACCTACGGATCCATTCAAACTCTGTTGAAACATGGCATAATAGGGAAACTCATGGAAAGGAACCTCATACTAAGCAGTTGGTAAGGATCCCTGATCCAATCTATCGAACTTGTACCTGCGTTGATCTTGAAGGCTATAGGCCACAAACCTCTCAAAGAACACATCAGTAAACTGCTCCCAACCCATACCAAGAGAACAAATGGTCCTACGAGCAAAAGTTGATATCCACCACTCTATGGAAACTCCTACAAACTTATATGAGGTGTAAGACTCTTCATGTGCCTCTAAAATACTTACTTTGAACAATCTATCATGATACTTGGTCAAAAGTCAATAGCCCCCTCACCAATTATATTATCAAAGTCCAGAGGAAATATTTTGACAAATCTGTCAAAACTCTTCTTCTATAAAGCAGACATACCAACATTAGTAGAAATATGTGAAGCAATAAATGTCAGAGATATGACAAACGAGGCTGAACAGATATCCAAAATTTAAAATCCAACATTCAAAATCTAACCAACCAATTCCTCACTTCTTCTCTATGATGCTCCACACTTTCATACTCATAATCAAACTCTCATACCAATTTGTCACGATCCAAAAGTCAAGGTCATGATGACACACACCCTGAGAATTCCAAAATGGTATCTATGCAAATGGAATAACATATATGAGACTTCCAATGCCACAACCAATAAGAAATTAACAAAGAAGTTCCCAAAACATTACAACATAAGTATAAAGAGAATCTAATACATTTTTAGATACTGAAATTTCACTCCAGCCTTCAAAAGGAAATTAAAGTATTTAAATGATAGATGGAGACTAATGGCGATTCAAAAAGTAGTATCTCAGCACAAAAAGAGAAGAAAACTGCTAGATCAAATCAACCGCTATGAAGACCACCCTGACTAAGATTTGTATCAAAAGGATAATAGAATTAAGGGATGAGTACAATCCACATGTACTTACTAGTTTAGACCAACTTTGCATCATTAACTAATCATACTTAAGAAATAAACTATGAAACGCTTCCACCTACATTAGGAAAAGTCTAACTCTGGCATCGGTGCTTCCAATTTATATACTAATGATGCGAATAAAGTAAACACACAAGGGTAAAGATAATACTCAAATCAAAAAATAAGAAAGTTACACAACACAACTAAGATGTCCAATGCAATGCAATTAAATGATGAAATGATGGAATGATGTGGTGGAACTAAGCTCATCGAACAACCTGTTGTATACACCATGCCAAGCATTTATCTTCCATACAAGGACACATGGTGGACTCGAAGTCCATATAGCAATCTCATCAACTTGCCACCTAGATCATGGTCAACGATATGACTAAGGTGTCACATTTTCTTTCACAAAAAGATAGTATTTCTCCACTTTCTCATATTTCCATGAACAATGATATGTTGTATGAGAATGAATGCATGACAACACTTAGAACATAAAGACATAATCAATTCATCAAGGTCATAAAATAGCATAGAGTACCCAATCTCAGTAAGTCATGAAACATGTCTCAAATGATAAAGATAGTGGAGGAATCCATATAAAATCAGTATTTACCAATTAGAAAAATATTCCTTCCATTTTAAGATGTTTCAAAACTCACCTCAAGCCCGTAACTCGGGCATAGCAATTTCAAATGTAAGGATAAGTCACACAGCCCCTCGCTACAATTACTCACATATCACAAGTTTTCAGCAACAACTATTGATTTCACACGAGCCTCCACAAAAGCTAAACATCACAAATAGACATCACGCAGACTAAAGAAGAATGACAAAACTTAACAACCTTTAAAACACATACTACAACTCATTTCACAATTGAATCCCTAAGAAAAAATCTCTTACTCATCTCAGTTTGTTGCTTCCAAATGCACACGCAAGTGTACGCGGTAGTGCAAGTAATTTAGTGGCTCTTAAAAGAACCAGATTATGGAATCCAAAAGACTTGTCAATTAATTATTTACTAAATTATACTAATTTTAATTATTTATTTAAGGGAGGATTTCAAAAGATTAATATATATTAACGAAACCAAAAAATAAAAATAAAATATCTAAAAAGCAATTAACTAAGAAAAGATAGATTTTTCACACAATCAATGAATGAATCGATCTGGGATTATAATTTAACTAACAATCATATTTAACATCAATTTCATCAACTTTTTGATTATCTAATTATTGATTCACGGGGTTGATAATATAGTCATTATCTCCCGACCTCTAACCGTCTACCACAATTGACAGCCTAACTACATCGTTGTGCGGGGATAGACTGAACCAACTATGGAGCATTAAGTTTTCTTCTCATATTTGAGCCAAGCAAGGCACCTAGGTATTTCCCTAACCTAGACACAAATTAATTCAAGTGACATGCAAGAAAATATCATGCTCCTCATATTCCACGTTCTATCCCTCTATTCCTCTCCCGAGTTCAAAAGAATATAAGAACAACCAATGTGATAAACAATTATGCCGAATCAAAATCACCAAACAATCATTTTGTAAGTAAATATAATCTAAGAACGAGAAGTTTAATTCCACATAGACATAGAGCAATTACAATCAATTAATGTAAAATAAATAAAAGAGAAGAGAAGATGAAACCCTAAATCAAAAGTTAATTTCTACATTGTATCCTCCTCTCTTAATAATTATTCTTATGGACTATTCATAGATGTAGGAAATCCTGAATAAAATAATTGAGTCCAAAACAAATTAGGATCCCAAAAGGAATTAGAATTCCTTTTTGAATTGTGCATCGACCGCCTCATATAATTAGAGTCCTTGAGATATTGCCACGTGGCGTGCACCTTTTCTTCTTCAAATTCAATCTTCTCAATTCTGAATTGCCTCAGCCGCACATACATATTAAATATTATATATTATATTCAATTTAAACTATTAAGTTGTCTTCCTGATTTCCTTCTTCAACCTTCTATTTTTAATTCGTTTTAGCTCCAAATTTCTTCATTTTCACACCCATTTAATCCTACAAATAAAATATACTATTAAGCGTAATCCATAAAATTTAGGTTCAAAAAGGACATATATAAATACTAAATGTGAGAAAAATAATGATTTAAAATATATATTTTAGCCTCACATCACAGTCTAAAAGAGGAATAGCCAAACCTAGCTCGAATACCGAAACTTCACTCAAACAACACTAACAAACTGCTTCCTTAATCACACGATCACCAAAATGATCTCCAAATATCATGAATGGAGAGACTTCATCAAAAGGAGCTCAATGATACCCATATTGATAGGATTAGAAACCAGAGGTAAAATAGTCTAAAAATAACTTCAGAAATCAAGAGGGTAAAATCATATTTCTAGTTGAAAATCAAGTTCTACAAGTAAAGAGAAGTTCATGGTTGAAAACCCCATTAAAAATAAGTAGGAATCGAGCGGCAAATCAAGAATTTACTAATTTTTCACTTTAAGAGAAAAATCCCAAAACCCACATTGAAATCAAGATTTAAAAGAGTTTTCAGAAGATAAAACTTGAAGGAATTGACAAAGAATTGTTAATGGACTTACCTAAGCAAATCTCCTCAAGAAACCCCTCAAAAATCTCATCTTCTAAATTTCCAAACGAGTGAAAAATGGTGGAATATGAAAAATGGGATGAAATTCCAAATATAAACAGCCAGGTCTAGAAATTGGGGTCAGCAAATGCAGGCAGTACACTGGGAACATGGCCCACTAAATTTCTCAAGTTTGCAAATGTGGGAATAGTGCAACATTCACAAGACATTGTTCACCAGCAAACGCGTGAAGGATCTCCCACAAAATCGGGGCTCAAGACTCACACCTTACGCAAACGTGCTAGGGGACACGCGAATGTAGTCCCCTTGCACAAACACCAAAAAACTAAAAAAAAAAAGCCTAAGTCCAAGTCCCCGATTGGACCCCTTGAAATCATTTGGAATTTGATAAAAATGAAATATACCTACCACCCTACTAGAATCAACGTTACGGACTTATTGGAATCATCAGATTTTTGATAGAGGTCAAATAACGAAATTACCCACCTAAACCACTCTTTAGGTTTAAAACTCCATTTTCTCACTCAAACGTCCAAGATTCAACCTAATGCCTCAAAAATCATACCAACCACTTTACTAGCTCAAACACGACTCTTAAGATATGATGAACTTGCAAAATTCCCATCCGATGGTGAGAACTCAAAATATTGACCGAAGTCAACCGTATCATAAATTCTCAACTCAAAAGGGGTCGAATCACCAAAAATACACCCGATCGCCTCGGGGACCAGACCAACCATTCCCAAAATACAAACTAAGTATAAAAACATTAAGGGGAAGGGCCAAATAGTCATTTCACAACTAAAAGAAAATTCACAAGAAATGAAACATTACTGAAAACAATGAATTTTTTGATTCTCTACAACTTCAAAGGAACTTCAAAGGAACTTCAAACGAACATACACTTCTTCTTCTTCCTTCCCCAATTCAAAGTAAAGTTTGAGAAGATTTTTGTGAAGATTTCTTCTCCAAAGAGTGTTGGAATGAATCTATAACAAGGTACAATTTTAAATTGTGGCTTTATATGGTGTAGTTTGTATTGGTTTATGATTAAACTTTCTGACTAATGAAATTAATTCAATGATCCTGCAAAGTATGTGTTTGATTAGATTCTTCAATTCCTTAATTCATCATTTTTTCAGACGCGATGTATCAAGCCCACCAAGGTCTAATTCTCAGGAAATAATATATGACTTCTTAAATGTATATTCATTATATCATACTGTTTTTGTGATACATTTCATTATTATTTCGTTCTTAAAATCCATCTTACTCATGTGCCCTTAAACCACATTAAAAAATTCAAGTATACCATTTTCGGGTATAGAGTCTGGTGCTCACATGAAGTTAGGATAATTGTGGTATTGTTTTTACCTTTTAACCACATCTATGTTCTAATTAACTTGATAGAATTTTTTTTATAGTGAAATTTCCCTAGCATCATAACATACACGGTGGCCATCATTGAATCGTAACTAGGGAAATAACCGTCAGACCCAAAACAATGAGCAGGCACCCCTCGGGCCATAAGGGTGATTGTTGATTAAGGAATAAACCCCAAGGAGTAGTGTTCATGGAAGACTACCACTAGGTGATTCTGATTTTCATAATACAAGGGAATAGATTCTCGATAACGCTACGAAGAGCATAGGAACGACATATATAATAAAGAATTAATCCTGGAGATGCGGTGAGATGGTTGGTTGTCTAGTATAGCGAGATGATAAAAACCAACGGGCAGCAGGGTCAAAGCATAACACTGCTCTAGCGAATGAGGGTCTCTAATACGCCTCCTAAAGTTTCCTCTCCTCCATCAAAGAAGAATTCATACAAGCAATTGGAAGGTGATGGGATTGGAGGCTCTGTTATGAGTTTCGGGGCTATGGTATCAGTCCCTATTAGGGGTGGGAATAAATACCGAACTAATCCAATATTTTGGTTTTTAAGTTCAGTTTTGTTTTTTTCAAAAGTTTGGTTCTTCGATTTAGTGTTCGATGTAACAGTCTCGATATTATGTTTCCCCAAAGAATCGATTCTTTATTAAGTTTTTTTTTTTTTCTAAAAAAAAAATTAAAAAAAATAATATAA
>JAJOOH010011840.1:0-27818 GCA_029582605.1 Solanum gracilifrons | reverse complement strand
TTACTTCACTCCCCCCCCCCCCCCCCACACACAAAAAACTACCAGTCCTTCCCAATTTTTCTTAGCTAATATTTTTATTGTTTAAAAATATAAAAAATTCTACCCCATCTCATCTATCCCTCCGCTCTCAATTTTTATATATTTTTATCGTTTTCTATTAGATATAAATACATATGTTTTTAGGATTTTTTTTTACTTGCGTACGGAATGTAATAGAAACGAAAATTTTATTTTAGAAAAACCTTGTTGAAAGAAAATACTTTCCTAAAAACATATGTACATATCTAAAACGAAATGAAAAAAATGAAAAAAAAAATTGAGACGGAGGGTTAGGTGGGGTGGGGTAGGAACTTTTAAAAAGAATAAAAATAATATCTAAATTTTGTTTTCAAAGGACAGGGGGAGAGGAGTTGGAGATGAAGTAAGAATATTTGTTAAAAATTTTATGAAAGAAGATTTAAAAGTTAAAAAGGGGGGGGGGGGTGTTGGGGGTGCGACACTAGTGCGGAGTGAGGTAAAAAAATATTTTAAATTATTTAAAACAAAATATTATTATATTTTGGGATAATGATACTTTGATCTTTAATTTTTAACTAATTCGAATAATATATTAATTTTTATCAAGGTGGAATGTTTTGTCCAAGTGGTGTGCCATGTGGCAATTTTTTTTTTAAATAAAAGAGAGAGTTAGTACACACCATCAAGAGAGTTTAGTAAAGAGAGAGGTGTGTTTCTAGTGATAATTTGTGTATGAAACTTAAAAAAAAGAGACAGTTTAGGTTTGTGTGTGTATATATATAATGAATTTATTTTTAAGACAGTGAAATATTAATAAAATAATAATTTATTACTTTCATTTTTTCTAAAGTTTGTTGTACTTCAACTAATAATTTATTACTTTCATTTTTTCTAAAGTTTGTTGTACTTCAACAAATTAAACCTCTTGAAAGAGTATTTTGATTTCTCTTTCAAAAAATGTCAAACCATCCAAGTATACTTGTATAAATTCCTTATAATTTGTAGTTTAAATTATATTATATGTTGAAAATTGTTATGTGAAATTTTATTTTGTTTTCGGATAAAAAGGTTATATATATATATATATATATAAGTATCAACGTATCTTAAGTTTGTGTTTACTTTTGACCAAGTATTAGATAATATTTTATTAATCTCATTTACTTCTTTATTATATATTGACCAAGTCCCCTAATGTGGAGCATATTTAGGAGTAGTTGCCTGCAATTTAGCTTAAGTTAGTTGTAGTTCATGTATTTAAGATTGTTTGCAGTTTTCAATAAGATTATCCTTTTGAGCTCCTTCTCATCTCAATCTTTAGATGGTATTAGAGCTGCCATAAGCTTCACCGATTTAGATCCATTTCATTGTCTTAAGCTTTCTCATCTATGGCTCCAGTTATTGATGCTACTGCTGCTAACAGTTCTACAATTTCTGCCACCACTCATGTAGTACAATTTAGCTCTGTTGCTCAGTTATCTATTAAACTATAAGGTAATCTCAATTTCTCCACTTGAAAAGCGCAACTTGTGATGCTACTAAATGGACATTAACTCATGGGATATATTGATGGAACCACAACTGCTCCATCACCTACTATAATCCAAAACAATCTTATTGTACCAAATTTCAAGTATCAGATTTGGTTCTCTCAAGATCAATTAATCCAACAAGCAATGATGTCATCTGTCGATCCTACAATTGCTCCGACTGTTGTAGCAACACCATATGCTAACAAAGCTGGAAACCCCTTCACATAGTTTACGCCAACAAAAGTCATACTCGCATCTTTAGCTTGCGAGATCAATTGCAAAATACCAAGAAGGCTTCCAAAACCATTACATAATACTTACAAGATGTTCGTTCTCTCTGTGATGCTCTCAAAGTTGCTAGTTCACCTGCCAATGAAGATGAACTTATTGTCAAAATTCTAAGTAGCCTCGGCCCCGAATATTGTGAAATCTCTACTGCGATACACAGATGAGACTCTTCTTTAAACTTTGAAGAATTTTTTCACAATCTCACAGATCATGAGTTGTTCCTAAAACATTAAGATCTGAAAAAACCATTTTCGATGATCATGACTGTTATTTTCCACAAGTCCCACATGCCTCCAAAATTAAATGGGAACAATCCTCGCTTTAACAATTATCCATGAAAAATATCTCAATCTCGCTAATGAAATTTCAAGAATCACCAATTGAATTCCAATAATAATAAAAAAAAAGACAATCCAAACAATCTGTCAAATGCCATTTGTGCCAAAAGTTTGGTCACACAACGGATGTTTATCGCTCCTAGTCGCACAATCACTTTGAAGCTAAGTGTCACGGACTTAGAGTATTTGCTAAGACTCCGTGCGGCACTTGACAACTTACTCCCTATTCTTTCAAGATCTCATAAGCTCAAGTAAGCCTTTAAGACTAAGATCGCTAAGAGAATGTTTTAAGAAAGACTTAGAAAGATCAAAGAGAGCTTTTGGAAGAAGGCTTTTGTATTGGCTTTGGAAGATTGCTTACAACTTGAGTGATGCCTTGCAAATGGTAGGCACCTCTATTTATACTAGCACCTAAGGACTAAGGAGTAATTAATATTTACTTTACAAGTCCCTAAGATATTTACACAAAGGTCCCTTTCTAGAGAAATCTCCATTGTTCAAGGACCTTCTCTTGCCTTCTTGAAAAATCTAAAGGCTTCTAGAGTTCTCCGCAAGCCTCTCCTCAACTCTAGAACCTTCTTGCACCCTCTCGAATGCAAAATCATCCTAGCAAAGTGGCGGGACGTCACACGCTCCCCCACCTGATGATGCGACGACCGCGGCGCATCGCTGCAAGAACTCCCGGACTTGGTCCTTGAATTGCCACAAGTCTTCATATTTCTCCCAAGTGGCCTCCTCCGGAGATTGTCCCTTCCAATGTACAAGGAACATGGCGCTGGCTTGTTGACCCCACTTCCGTTTGGCTTGATAGTTTATGATAGCTTCAATCTCCCGGTCATGCGAAGCGGTGACAGTAATGGATGCCCGTTGCGATTGGTTCCGGCTAGTGTCTTCCTTGTCCTCATGATAAGGCTTGAGGACGCTGGCATGAAATACCAGATGGATTTTGAAGTGTGGAGGCAACTCCACCTTATATGAGATCTTGCCCACCTTGGCAACGATCTTGAACGGACCCTCATATTTTCGCACTAAGTTTTGATGAACGCCCCTTAGTGCCTTGAATTGTCTTGGATTGAATTTCACCAAGACCATGTCGCCTTCTTTGAAGTCCGTGGGACGCCTTTTGCGGTCGGCAAATTTCTTCATCTTGCTTGCTGCCTTGTCCAAGTAAGACTTGGCAGTGTCAAGTTGTTCTTCCCATCCTTTGGCAAGATGGTAAGCTCCCAAACTCTTCCCCTCGAAAGCAGCTGGTAAAGAATGCGGAGTTTGGGGCTGTTGGCCTGTCGCCAACTCAAACGGTGTGCGCCCAGTGGATTCACTTCTCTGTAGGTTATAGGAAAACTGTGCCATGTCTAAGAGTCTGGCCCAATCCTTTTGGTGCGCACTGACATAATACCTTGGGTAGCACTCCAGCAAGGCGTTGACGCGTTCTGTCTAGCCGTCGGTCTGTGGATGGAAACTTGTGGAAAAGTGAAGTCTTGTGCCAAGTATCTCGAACAGCTCCCTCCAAAAGTTCCCAGTAAAGCGGGGGTCTCGGTCGCTGATGATGTGTCTTGGCAGCCCCCAATATTTCACTACGTTCTTGAAGAACAATCGAGCGGCCTCCTTTGCGGTGCATCCGGCTGAGGCGGGTACGAAGGTGGCATACTTCGAGAACCTGTCTACCACAACCATGATAGTTCCATACCCGTCAGACTTAGGTAGGGAAGTGATGAAGTCCATGGTCATGCTTTCCCATGGACGCTCTGCTACGGGTAGTGGTTCTAGTAATCCTCTCGGATGCCTTTGCTCCACCTTGTCTTGCTGGCACACAAGACAAGTCTGCACATAGCACTCGAATATGTCCCTCATGCGTGGCCAGAAATAGATAGCCTCGATCAGTGCCTTCGTTCTTCGCTGCCCTGGGTGCCCGGCCCACGGTGTGTCGTGGCTTTCCTTAATGATCCGCCGCCTGATAGACCTGAACTTTGGCACATAGACCCTTCGACCGGATGTGAGCAAAATGCCGTCCTCCACCCAGAAGCGCCTTGTCCTGCCTTGGACGGCTAACTCCATCAGCTTCTTGCCTTCGGGATCATGTTGCATGCCATCCCTGATTGCATCTTGAATATCACAATGAATCGTCGTGATGGCAGCAAGTTCGGCCTTCCTACTTAGCGTGTCGGCCACGATATTGCCTCTTCCAGGCTTATACTCCAAGGTGTAGTCAAACTCTGCTAGAAAGTCCTGCCACCTAGCTTGTTTCAGAGTGATCTTCTTCTGTGACTGAAAGTAGCTAGTGGCCACGTTGTCCGTCTTGACTACGAACTTGGAGCCTAGTAGGTAGTGTCTCCACGTGCGTAGGCAATGTACGATGGCTGTCATCTCTTTTTCCTAGACCGTGTACCGCCGTTCGGTCTAGTTCAACTTGCGGCTCTCAAATGCTATTGGGTGTCTATCCTGCATTAGGACTCCCCCAATGGCAAGTCGGAAGCATCCGTATGCACTTCGAAGGTTTTTGAAAAGTCGGGCAGCATCAAGACCGGTTCCTTTGTCACTGCGGCCTTGAGACCTTCGAAGGCTTGCTGGCACTCCGCGCTCCAAACCCATGGCTTATTTTTCTTCAATAGCTCGGTCAGCGGAGCGGCCTTTGAGGAATAACCCCTTATGAACCTGCGATAATAATTTGCAAGTCCGAGGAATGATCGTAGCTCAGTCACTTTAGTGGGCACCTCCCACTCTTGGATTGCCCATATTTTGGCCTCGTCCATCCGTAGTTCGCCCTGGCTGATGATATGGCCTAAGAAATGCACTTCATGTTGGGCAAACTCGCACTTCTCCCACTTGATGTATAACTGGTTCTCCCGTAAGACTTGGAAGACCTCTCTCAGATGCTCCACATGCTCCTCCAAGGTGTTGCTGTAGATGACTATGTCATCTAAGTACACCACCACGAACTGATCCAAGTAGGGGTGAAAGATCTTGTTCATCAGCGTGCAGAATGTGGCAGGTGCGTTGGTTAAGCCAAAAGGCATCACCAACCACTCGTATGCTCCATATCTGGTCACGCACGCTGTCTTCGGCTCGTCCCCTTCTGCTATGCGCACTTGGTAATAGCCTTTACGGAGGTCCACCTTCGTGAAATATTTGGCCTGCCCAAGTCTATCGAACAAATCTGCAATAAGCGGGATAGGGTATTTGTTCTTAATGGTTACCTTATTGAGTGCCCGATAATCGATGCATAAGCGTAAGGATCCATCATTCTTCTTCTGGAATAGTACCGGTGCGCCATAAGGTGCCTTGGATGGACGGATGTGACCGGCCTCGAGGAGCTGTTTCAACTGCTTCCTTAGCTCCTCTAGTTCGGGTGGGGCCATGCGATAAGGTGCATGCGCGGGTGGCTTGGCTCCAACCTCCAGCTCTATCTTGTG
Organism: Solanum gracilifrons; assembly: GCA_029582605.1. Classification (NCBI taxonomy): domain Eukaryota; kingdom Viridiplantae; phylum Streptophyta; class Magnoliopsida; order Solanales; family Solanaceae; genus Solanum; species Solanum gracilifrons. The sequence continues at coordinate 22,232 of JAJOOH010011840.1, read as the reverse complement.
ATCTACCTCACGCCTCGGAGGTAGGATTTTTGGCAGCTCGTCTGGCATCATGTCCTTGTTTTCTTCAAGGACCTTCTCTATAATTGATGGCAAGGTCCTCTTAGCACCATTGTCTTCTCCCAAACTTGCAATGGTAGCTAGGAACGTCGGTTCTCCTTTCTTCAGGCCCTTCACTATCTGCATGGCCGACAAGAGGGCATGTCCTTTCTTTTTCGGTACCTTGACTAGAGGTACCATGCACGACCCTTCCCGCTCCATGACCATGAGTCGTTGGAGGTAGGGGTCGATCATCGTGTGGCAACGCTGGAATAACTCCTGCCCAAGAATAATGTCAAAGATATCTAAAGGAGCGACGGTAAAGTTTGTCTTACCTTGCCAATTTCCCAATGTGATGCTCACTCCTTGGGCGATTCCACTCACGGGGGTCGGTGGTGCATTGACCGTCTTGAGACGGGTGTTGCTTGGCACATACTTCAGTCCTAACCTCTCTGCCGCTGTCTTGGTCATGATGTTTGCTTTTGCCCCGGTGTCCACCATGGCACGAGCTGTACGTCCGTTGATGGAGATGTCTACATACTGCGTGTTGAAGTCTCCGGGCTTCTCTGTCTGCTTGGCTATCGCCCCGCATAGTCCAACCATGCCCAATTGCGTCGTGCCCGCGTCCTGCCCTTGCTCTTGTGCGTCCTTCTCCTTCCGTTCACGCAGGATGGCACCAAGGTTCTTCATTTCTGGGCACCTGGCATAGCCGTGTGGTCCTCCGCATATGTAGCAACCATCTCCCTTAGTGGTCTGCGCCTTATTTTCCGTGTAATTTTGGCGCACGAACCGTCTGTTGTCCGACTTGTGGGAGTCGTGCTGCTTGGGGTGTGCCTGCTGCTCCTTGCCTCGGCCACGATCTCCCCCACCTTTGGCATGACTACTCCTTGCATCTTTGCCCTTTGCCTTGTCATGCCGATCATGTTTGAAGTCTGTCAGGGACTCTGCCTGAGTGATGGCCTCATCTATGGTTTTGACTTGTCGCAGCTCCAACTCCGTCTTGGCCCAATTCTGCAACCCGTCCATGAAGTGGAACAACATGTCTTCGTCTGTGAGGCTGGGAATATGAAGTGTTAGGGTTGTGAACTCTTTCACGTACGCCCGAATGCTTCCTGCTTGCTTCAGCTCCCTGAACTTGCGCTTAACCTCATATATGACATTATTAGGGAAGAAGGCTTTCTTGAATTCTTCGCGGAATTGCTCCCACGTGTTGATGGTGCACGTCGCCTTCCCTATCTCGGCCTCCTTGCGCCTCCACCACAACATGGCCATCTCTGAGAGATACAACACAACAGTGTTGATCCTGGTCTCGTCACTCTTCATCCGACTACACTTGAAGTAATTCTCCAAGTGCCACAAGAAATTTTCCACCTCTTGAGCGTCGCGGACGCCTTTAAACATAGGTGGCTTGGGAGCCTCGATCCTGGCCTCCCTGTCACGGTCAGGTGACACCGATCCTCCAGCTTCTATGCCCTCCCTGAGTGTCCTCATTTCGACCTTCATGGTTTCGATTGTGTTCAATGCCTCCATGAGGCGGCACTCCAAGGAAGTGATGGCCTCCTTAATCTCGAACTCGGCCCGCTGGCGGCCCTCCAACTCCTTGTGGATGTTTTCGGTCTCCTCAAGGGTGAAGTCTTCAAGAGTCTTGAATTTGCCATCGGCCACGTTCATGCGCCGGCCTAATATATCCATGGCCTGCCTGGCCACTTCAACCCTTGAGACCCACTCTTCTCCTGCGGTGACGTCGATGGCTTCCTCGCCTTGTTCGTCGTCACTGGCCTCGGTGGTTGGATGAGATGTTAGCGCCTCGCTTGGTGTGGGATCCGGCAACATTTCTTCAGGGCTCTTTTGGTGCTTCTTTCCCTTGTGATTATTCTTTCCACCATCCGGATGGACGTTGGTGGTGCTAGCGGCGTTCACGTCTCCTTCGGTCGCCATTCCCTTAGTGCGAACCTTTGCTCTGATACCACTTTGTCACAGACTTAGATTATTTGCTAAGACTCCGTGCTGCACTTGACAACTTACTCCCTATTCTTTCAAGATCTCGTAAGCTCAATAAGCCTTTAAGACTAAGATCGCTAAGAGAATGTTTTAAGAAAGACTTAGAAAGATCAAAGAGAGCTTTTGGAAGAAGGCTTTTGTATTGGCTTTGGAAGATTGCTTACAACTTGAGTGATGCCTTGCAAATGGTAGGCACCTCTATTTATACTAGCACCTAAGGACTAAGGAGTAATTAATATTTACTTTACAAGTCCCTAAGATATTTACACAAAGGTCCCTTTCTAGAGAAATCTCCATTGTTCAAGGACCTTCTCTTGCTTTCTTGAAAAATCTAAAGGCTTCTAGAGTTCTCCGCAAGCCTCTCCTCAACTCTAGAACCTTCTTGCACCCTCTCGGATGCAAAATCAGCCTAGCAAAGTGGCGGGACGTCACATAAGGCTCACTTTGTATCTGACATGCAATCATCTGGAAAATCTTGGGTTCTAGAATCTGGAGCAACTCACCATGTCACTTCTAAACCTCACAACCTTCAAGAGTATACTGGAACTAAAGAAATATCTATGGTTGACGGTAAAACTATTCTTATTACTCATACTGGTTCAACTCTAATTCAGGCATCCAAAACTACTTTTAAGCTTTCTGACACACTTTGTGCTCTATCCATAAAAAAAATCTCAATTTTTTTGCTAAGTTTTGTCGAGATAACCTCATAACTATTGAATTCTTTCTTTTTACTTTTGTTGTGAAGGACTTGCATACTCCGAAGCCATTGGTACAAGGTCGGTATAAAAATGGGTTGTATGAGTAGCCTCATATGCAATCCAACAAACCATCTGTTCACATTGCCTCCACACAAGCCCCATCTTAACTCTGGCACTGTCGATTGGGTCATCCATGCTCTAGGATTTTACATTTTATTCTGCAGAAGTTTTATTTTCCCGTTATTGCTAGCATAGAAAAGTTTAACCTTTGTAATGCTTGCTCTTCTAATAAATTACATTATATGCCATTTCAACGACTCACTTTGTCTAGTAATATTCCTTTCTAGATTACCTTTAGTGATTTATGGGGACCATCACTTGCTTTGTCACTTGACAAAAAAATATTTTACTCTATTTTTGTTGACCAATACACCAAATATTCTTGGTTGTATACACTTAAACATAAAAGTGAGCTTACGTTAATATTTCCAATGTTTAATCCTTTAGTAGAAAATTTCTTCAAAACAAAAATTCCTTCACTTTACACGGACAGAGGGGGTGAGTTTATCGGTCTTCAGCCCTATCTTCAGAAACATGGCATTAACACTTAATTTCACCTCCCTATATACCATAACATGTTGTCATAGTTGAACGTAGACATCGTCACATTCTTGAAACCACTAAAACTCTTCTTCATGAAGTATCCTTACCATCTGATCTTTGATCATTTGCATGTCATTATGGATGTCTAACTTATTAACCGACTTGTCACTCATATCCTGAATAATGAGTCGTCCTACCAAAAATTATTTAGTCGATCTCCTGACTATTCCATCTTAAAGGTTTTTGGTTGTCTTTGTTACCCCTGACTTAAACCTTATAGTAGAAATAAACTTGAGCCCCGGTCCACCCCATGTGTGTATTTAGGTATCTCTCAAACTCACCATGCTCATATCTGTCTTGACCCAGTTCAATCCAAAATTTTCATAAGTCATGATGTATAATTGTTTGAAAATGAATTTCCTTTAAAAAGGTGTTCATTCATTTACCAAAATATAATTCCCTGTTAAGTTGGGAAGTTGTTGAATAAGACAAGGGCAGTCCAACAACAATTCAAACTCCCCTTCTCTCTATTCCATAGCTTATTTCAATCCCTATAGAATCCAACTCTAACACTACCACCTCTTCCATAGGTTATGATCCAGCAACAACGACCAAGTACCAGCAGCTACAGAAACATCAGGTAATATGCAAATCCCATCTCCTTCTTCTTCACAACTTCCTTCCCTTTATTCTTCGCATGACACTGCTCTACATAAGCCATTGCTTACATATCAAAGATGCAAAAACACATCTAGCAACTTACAACCCCAACAACCAATCACTACAAAAGAGGTTACTCCTTCACCCCTGCAATTCCATCAAATTTTAAATCCTCCAAACCAAGCAGTTGATCCCTCTCCAGCTATACATGTTGCGTCGATTCCTCCACTATCTTCAAATTAAATTGTCACTAGGTCCTAGAATAATATCTTCAAATCAAAAAGAAGAATATCTTTCCTCGCACAGTTGAATCATGCGCCTATAACTTTCAACTAAGCCAATACACATGAAGAATGGAGACATGCGATGAACGTAGAGTCTGTTCGTAGAGCCTGTTTCTTTAACAAGAAACTAGACTTGGGAACTCGTACCACGAGACCCATTCAAAAAATGTTGTGGACTGCAAATGGATGTATAGGATCAAGAGAAAGACAGTTGGTTCTATAGATCATTTCAAAGCTCTTCTAGTTGCAAAAGGGTTCTCACTGAGCCCAACTTAGATTTTCATGAGACATTTAGTCTTGTTGTCAAACCAACAACCATACAATTAGTGTTATCTATAACTTTGCAACAGAACTAGCCAATCCATCAACTTGATGTCAATAATGCTTTCCTACGGGGTAAAGTAGATGAAGAAGTTTTTATGTTTCAACACCGAGGTATCCCCAATTCATGATTTGTGTTTGCAAACTCAAGAAGGCTATTTATGGCCTTAAACAGGCCCCACAGGCTTGGTATAATGCTATGCATGAATATCTTCTTAAAATGGGCTTTGTTAGAACAAAATGTGACACCTTTTTATTTGTATAAAAGCATCTGGCCGTAACTATTTATGTGTTTGTCTATGTAAATGACATCATAGTCATTAGAAATCATCCACCAGTGATTAAATTTGCCATTAGTTCCTTGGCAGAACGATTTTCATTGAAGGATCTTGGCTATCTGAACTATTTCTTGGGTGTTGACGCTAAGCATGTTCGAGATGATCTCATTCTTTCTCAATCCAAATATATTCCAGACATCCTTTCTGAACTGGATATGGACAATGCTAAAGGTGTTTTTAATCCCATGTGTTCCACTATCCTACTTCGAGTAGCTAATGGTTCTCCACCTACTGATGCCATACGCTACCAACGCACCCTTGGAAAATTGTAGTATTTGTCACTCACTCGGGCTGGCATTTCTTATACAATCAACAAATTGCCACAATTTATGCATGATTCAATTGATGGACATTGGAAAGCAATTAAAAGAGTTCTCTAATATCTCAAAGAAGCTAGAAGTTTATCACTTCGTATCTCTAACTCTAACCTATATATGTATGATGATGCGGATTGGGCTGATGATCCAAATGACATAATCTCTACTTCAGGTTACATTCTTTTCTTTGTACCAAATCCAGTCAGTTGGTCGTCAAAAAAGCAACATTTTGTGGCTTGTCATCCACAAAGGCCGAGTATAAATCAGTCGCTAATGCACTTGCAGAGTTCACTTGGGTGCAAAACTTACTTATCTGTCACCATTCCGAAGACACCAACAATCTACTGTGAAAATGTTGGAGTTACTTATTTCTCACAACCAATGTTTCACACTCGTATAAAACATGTTGTTGTAGATTTTTCATATGTCTGTGACCAGGTTCAAGTTCATCGAGTTCAAGATTCTCATACTCATGCTTGTGATCAGCTTGATGCTACCTTCACCAAGCCACAACTTAAATTAACCTTTACTACATGTTATTCTAAGTAAGGCATTGTTACACCATGTCTAACTTGAAGGGGCGTATTAACGTATCTTAAGTTTATGTTTAGTTTTTGTTATGCTCCAAGCTACCCCCGATACGCGGACATGGGACCTAGGATCACAAGTGACCCCAAGCTAACCCTGCTGGCATAATCATGAGCATACTAAAGATAAACTAAGAAATAAAACTGATGCGGAAGCTAATCATAAATAAATCTGAAATGATGGGGATATACCCATATACTAAAACTAAATATCAAATCCATGAAAGCATAATACAAAAGAAACATCAAACTCAAATACTAAGCTGAATCTAACTATGTTTGAAAATAACCTCTAACTGACTAGAAGTGCTGGGACATGCCCCAACTAAGTCTAGCAAAACTGAAACTAAAACAATGAAAACTGAAAGATAACATGACTATTGTCCTCGAAGAATGTTGGACTCACCACTGATGTTGCTGAACTGGAGATCGGGAACTGATCTAAGCGTGATCTGGATGTTGAGAATCTGAACCTACATCACAAGAAAATGTAGGCAGAGTATCCGTCAGTACTTGAAAGGTATTAAGTATACAGGATAGAGTAAAGCTGAAATAAATATATAACTGAACAAGCAATAAAGTAAGAGTATAATCTAAACATGATATAGATACTGAATTCTGAGCTAACTGAATGCAATGACCAAATTCAGACATGTTGATGCTGAATAATGATTATACTGAAATGTGGTCAATGCAATGGAGTCTGACTGGACTGTGGAAGCTACTAATAACCGATAATAAAACCATATAAGCTAAATGTGGATTCCGATGTATACGCCCCATCGAGAGCACCCAATACACCCGACCAAAGGTGTAGAGGCATGCTAGTGTGATCACTAAAACGATGCCCACACAAGGGACTTACAACCTATGTGGCTCGTAGTTCTGGGACTATATGGGCGACTAACCCTAGTCCAACTCGGTATTCTGCTACTCCCAATAGATTAAATGATTAACACATTATGACTGAATTTTTGTAATATACTGGATAGCTCAAAACTAACATACAAACTGAGAATGCACATTAATATACTGATAATGACATATTCAGGACTGAGGCATGTAGAGCTGAAATACTGAAATACTGAAATATCTGACCTAACATGTGTAATTAAAGAACTAACGAAATACCTAGCTAGGGTTATGAAATTCATGCAATAAAAAAAGAAATAACATGATAATCTGATTTGGAACATTTAAATAACTAATTCATGTTAATCTGCTATAGTTCTAGAAACCCTATGTCTAAATAATAATAGGGAATCAAGAATCTGACTGAAATCTAGGGACCTAATGGGAGAAAGGAACCCACTAGTGAAATCCCACATACCTGGTGACGAATTCCATGAAGAAATCCTTCGATTTTAGGGCTGGAGCCGGTGGAAACTTGCTGCGTTCTTCGAAGGGTTTGGGTCACCTCTTTCTCCTCTTTTGCTTCTAATTTTCTAAGTTTTGATGAAAAATTAAGTTCTAGTTATGTTTCTAGGCTAAAATTGACCAAAACCACGTAGTTTAGGTTTAGGGGGCTACTGGTTAGGTTTCACGAACGCCCCCATGATCTGTCTTCAGGACCACAGACCATGAAGGGCCCCGTGGTCCTTACTTGGGCGAGGGGTGTCTGAGGGCTAGGCTAAGGAGGCTATTATCTAGACGTCACGGACTCCACCACGGACCGTCGTCAAGGCCACAGACCATGAAGGTGCCCATGGTTTGACGTCTGGGCCTGGTGACTTCTAAGTCATGACCACGGGCAGGTCAACAGACCGTGGACCCTATTACGGTCCGTGAACCCTAACGTGGTTCACTGCTTCAGGTAGTTTTCTGCATTTTTTTTAGATCTGATTTTTGAGGTGTTACAATATCTCCCCCTTCGGATTTGTCGTCCTCGAATGAAGACTAAACTAACTAAAATGGAGGGGATGAGCTGCAATCCTACCACCAAACACTGGAGGCTGATTTCTGACTGAACTAAGTTCCAAAAACATGCAAATATGCTGAAAAATGCAAGTACAGACTGAAGGAACATGATACTAAGACCGATTCTACACATGAATGACTGAAAAACTGAAGAGGAACTATTACCTCAAGTTGGAGTGGAATCAGAAGGAAATAGGTGAGGATACTTAGACTTCATAGCTGCTTCTGCTTCCCAAGTAGCTCCCTCTATGGACTGACTCCTCCACAAAACCTTGACTAAAGCGACTTATTTGTTTCTTAACCTTCTGACCTGACAATCAAGAATCTCAATTGGTACATTCTCATACGAAAGACTATTTTTCACGGCCACACTTTCTAATGGCACTACGGATGCTGGATCACCCACACACTTCTTCAATAGTGAAATGTGAAAGACTGGATGCATTGCTGCTAACTCTGCTGACAACTCTAACTTATAAGCCACTTTACCAATCCTTTTTAGAATCTTGTAAGGGCCTACATATCTAGGACTGAGCTTCCCTTTCTTACCAAATCTCATCACCCCTTTCATAGGCGACACTTTCAAGAAAACCCAATCATCAACTTGGAACTCTAGTTCCCTTCTTAATACATCTGCATAAGACTTCTAGCGACTCTGGGCAGTCTTAAGTCTATCTCTAATGAGTTGCACTTTCTCCATAGCATAATGGACCGAATCTGGCCCTATCAAGGCTGCTTCACCTACTTCAAACCAACCAATCGGAGATCTGCATCTAGACCCATACAATGCCTCATAAAGGGCCATCTGAATGCTAGACTTGTAGCTATTATTTTAGGTGAACTCTATAAGAGGAAGGTGATCATCCCAACTACCCTTGAAGTCGATGACACAAGCTCTCAACATGTCCTTTAACGTCTAACTGATACGCTCTGCCTGACCATCCATCTGTGGATGAAGTGTTGTGCTAAGGTTAACCTAAGTACCAAGACCTTTCTGATATGACTTCCAGAAATGAGAGGTAAACTACGGACCTCTATCTGAGATGATAGACAAAGGAACCCCATGCAACCTGACTATCTCATTAATTTAAAGCTTGGCGTAGTCCTCTGCCGAATCTGTAGTCTTGACCGCCAAAAAGCGAGAAGACTTAGTGACTTTGTCAACTATCACCCAAATGGAGTCATGGTGTCTACGGGTACGAGGTAAACATGTGATGAAATCCATGTTGATCACTTCTCACTTCCAAGTAGGAATGTCGATATCTTGAGTCATACCCCCTGGTTTCTGATGTTCTTCTTTCACTTGCTGACAATTGGGGCACTTAGCCACAAAATCTGTTATATCCCTCTTCATGCCATTCCACCAAAAGACTTCTTGCAGATCATGGTACATCTTAGTGGCACCTGGATGAATAGAATCCCTGGAGTTAGGGGCTTCTACAAGAATCTGTTGTCTCAACTCACCCACATTAGAAACACATAATCGACCCTGGTAGTGAAGCATACCATCTCCCCCTTAGGATAAAACCTCAACTCTCTGTTGATGGACTGTACCCTTGAGTTCGAGCAATATCGGATCACTATCTTGCTTTTCCTTAACCTCCACTACCAATGAAGATTATGATTCATTTTAAACTGTCACACCACCATCTGATATGCTCATAAGACGAACTACTAAATGAGCAAGCCTGTGAACACCATTTGCTAGCTCTTTTCTTTCTTCCTCAACATGTGCTACACTACCTATAGATAGTCTGTTAAGGGTATGTTCTACTACATTTACCTTACCAGGATGGTAATGCACACTCATGTCATAATCCTTGAGGAACTCAAGCCGTCTTCTCTGGCGAAGATTCAACTCTTTCTAGGTGAACACATCTACATTGTAACACCCCAGAAATTTCGTAGGTTGAACTAGAGCCTAAATGTAGTGTCAATGAAGTATAAAATGAATTCCCCTAAGTTAGTAGACCATTTAGGTGTGCTATGGTGGTCTATGAGTTAAGTCCTAAGGGAGGAGTGCCAAACAAAAGGGGCAAGCCAAGGCTTAAGGCCAAGGTTTCCCCAAACTTGGAGCTAATGCCTCAAACTCCACGGCCATCACCACGGCTCGTGGTCATGACCACGGACCGTGGGAGGCTTCGTGGAGTTTCCTTGGTCAAGGGAGAGGGACCTCCAAGTGTCCTAGACACTGCCTCACCCTTCACTAGAGGGACCACGAGTCGTGGTCCACTTTACAGCTCGTGAAGGTGGGCGTGGAGCTCCCTTGGCTTTTAGGGAGTTGGGGGTTGTTAGGGTAGCCACTGCCCAATGCACCACGGGCACCACTACGGGCCGTGGTGCACTTGACGAGGGAGAGAAGTGGCTCGTGAATATCACTTGGCACTAAGGCTTGAAGGCCTTGCCTCCACAAGGCCAAGTCATGACCAAGGCCATCACCAAAGACCGTGGTACTCACCACGGATCGTGGGAGGCTCTGTGATCTTGCCTTGGCCAAGTGTTGGCTTGTGCACGAAAGGGGAGCTACTTCCTCCTACACCACAGGCAGCACCACAGCCCGTGGTGCACTTTCACGAGCCAAGAAGGGTGGCCGTGGTCCCTGATGGGGACCATTTAAATGAGGATTTTTGGGACTTTTCCTTTTAAGTCCTATTTAAGTAGGGGTGTTTTGGGTATTTTAAAGGTTAATTATATATTGGTTTTTAAGTCTAAATTCATGAGTTTTTGGTCATTATACACAACACCCTATAGAAATCAATACTCTCCCACTTCTCTCTAAACTCTCTCTCTAAAAACCTTAAAAGAAGAAGAATACATTGGAGCTAGGGTTTTAAGGTTCTTTCCCAAATTGCTTGGAGTTTATCCATTGATTCCCAAGGAATCAACTCTTGGTATTCCTTTCCCCAAGAGGTCCCTTCAAGATGAATTTCAAAATCTCCAATTTCTAGGTTTCAATCCAAAAACGTGGGTCTTCTTTCTAAAGTGAAATTGATGTTATAAACTGACTTTGATTGATGTTATATGAACAATTATGGATGAATTTATGTTGTATTGGAGGTTCTTGAAGAATTCCCCATGAGACCCATGTTTCTCCTTCTTTTCCTAATTCTAACCCTAGTTTGTGTTGGATATTGATTGAAGGCTATGAGCTGAATGTGATGTTATGTAATTCATGTTTGTATGATGATTCTACCCTAGGTTATGTATAATTTTCATGAAATTAGGGTTGAGTCTTTGAATGAAGCCTTGAAGGCTATGGGGGGAATATGTCAATTGCTTATATTGATGTTCATTTTGTATTACTTCCTGAATTACCTTGTATTATGTATTGGTTATGAACGGATGGCTAATTTAAGTATGAATGTCCCATGAAGGGTGAGAAGGTATGAAGGTTGGTTCTTCCTTGAACTCAAGTATGAAAGGTGAATTACTTAGATTGTAATGATGTTGTACCTAATGTGTTGTTGTGATGTTGATGACCTAGCTTCCTCATCCTTAACCCTCTACACTTGAATTAGCTATGAAGTATGTATGTATGTTATGGTATGTTTTCTATATGATTGAAAGGTAGTTCTCATGATTATAGTGTAATGTAAAGTGAAAGGTTTACTCACTTACTAAGTGTTTCTAAAGTGAAAGGATTGTTACTTACTTATGAACACATATGAGCTATTATGGTAAGATGTTTACATAAGAGTCTAGTAAAGGCTAATGTGAACTTATGTGATGACTAAAGATTACAAAGGGAATTAGATGCTTAGCACCGAAAGGGTATGTAAATGAGATGGGGGTCTCACGTTCAGTAAGTCCGGCTCCCCACATGGTTTCCTCACGTTTAGCAAGTTCAAATTACCCACGGTATGTGTTGTCTCATGAGATGGAAACCCCCACGTTTAGTAAGTTAGGGTTTCTAGAAGCAATCTCCTTGACCCTTAACTATGTGCCCACATAAGACTTTAGTTTAGTGGATCCACCTAGATAGCTATGTACGAATGGTTACACCTTAGGCAAGTGTTAACCCTCTCTTTTCGGTGTGGGAGTAGAACACCGGATTCCATGTAGCTCTCATGGTCTATGTCGGTTATTGCAATATTTCCCTAATGTAAAAATAAATGAAGGTATGAAAGATGTGAACTCTTACTAGGGCTTTCTTAAGGGTTTCTACACCGTGTAAGGGAGGGTATGAGACTTCTCTTGCACATTGCACTTGTGGGATCCTAAGAGATGGTTGTAGTAGTGTTCTCTTATGATTATGATGATTATGACTTATGTATGTTGAAGCTATGTTATGTATTATCATTATGAATATGGTAAGTTATGATGAAATATGATCTTATGAATGTATGCATGAAGTAGGTTGCTTAATGTGATACTTGGCTTTGAATAGGGTTATGGGATTCTATTCCTTGCATTGCACTAGTATTGCTTGGGTTGTCTACATGTTGGGATGATATTCTATTGGGTTGTACTATGATGCTTACTTTGTGTGCATATTGGAGTTACTTGGTAAAAAGCATGTTTTGGCTAAATGTCCTTTTATGCATGGTTCAATGGTTTTTATGCATAGTAGCCATACTTAGTACGTGTGTTGTACTAACCCATATTTTCTCCTTTTTTCCCCAAACATTTAGGTTCGGGCCGTTGAGGATTCAAGCTTACTTCTCAAGACACTTGGAGTTGCTTCCCCAAGTTGGTGAGTCCTCAAGTCCGAGGACAAAACCCTAAGATTTAGCTTCTATGTTTAGTTATTTGCTTATGTTGAAAGACATTGTTGTACTTTTCCTATTTCTAGACGTCTTATTGATGTAAGGGCTAAGTCCCATTTTCGATACTTCTATGTTTAGATGGTACGTTGTGATGAAGTTAGATTCTATTTTTCATATATGAAGTGAAGTTGAACTTCCAAAGTAAAAGTTTTAAATTTTCCGTGTTTTTATTCTATGATACATGCTATGATGAATGCTAAGGGCTCGTATAAGACCTCTTCAAGGTCGAATACGCCGGTAACAACTAGGGGGTGCTCTCGGGTCGTTACATACATGAACACCATACAAGTAGTGTCTCCAAATCTTGAGTGCTAACACCACCGCTACAAGCTCGAGGTCATGAGTCAGAATATTCTTCTCATGCACCTTAAGCTGTCTAGAAGATATGCTTTAACCTTACCTCACTGCATTAACACACAACTTAGGCCGACTCTGGATGCATCACAATAAATCACATAATTGTCTGAACCCTATGGTAAAGTCACAATAGGAATTGTAGTCAACCTAGTTTTTAATTCTGCGAAGCTTTTCTCACAATCATCTGACCACTAAAACTTGACCATCTTCTGAGTCAACCTAGTCAATAGTGAGGCTATGGATTAAAATCATTCCACGAACCTTCTGTAATAATCCGCTAGACCCAGGAAACTTTTGATATCTGCAGGAGAGGTAGGTCTGGGCTATTGTTTTACTGCTTCTATTTTCTGGGAATCCACTCGGATCCCTTCGTTGGACACTATATTTCCAAGAAAAGCCACTGATTGTAACCAAAACTCGCACTTGCTAAATTTGGCGAATAACTGGCGATCTTTGAGAGTTTCAGAACAACTCTCAAATGACTCGATGTTCCTCCTCATTCCTAGAGTAAATGAGGATATCATCAATGAAGACGATAACAAACAAGTCCAAGTACTGCTTGAACACGTTGTTCATCAAATCCATGAAAGCTGCAAGAGCATTGGTTAGTCCAAATGACATAGCTACAAATTCATAATGACCATACCGAGTTTTGAAGTCTATCTTCGGAATGTCACTATCTCTGACCTTGAGCTGATGATAACCCGATCCGAGGTCTATCTTTGAGAAATGACTAGCACCCTGAAGTTGGTCAAACAAGTCATCAATCCTGGGGATGGGATACTTATTCTTGATTGTGACCTTGTTCAACTGCCTATAGTCAATGCACATCCTGAGAGAACCATCTTTCTTCTTCACGAACAACACTGGTGCACCCCATGGCAAATTACTAGGTCTGATGAAGCCCTTATCTAGAAGGTCTTTTAACTGCTCTTTCAATTCCTTAAGCTTAACTGGAGCCATTTTGTAAGGAGGGATATATATAGGTTGGGTATCTAGAAGTAGATTAATTCCAAAGTCGATTTCACTTTCGGGAGGAACTCCGGGAAGATCTTCTCGAAACATTTCTGGAAACTCATTAACCACTGGAACTGACTCAAGAGTTGGGGTTTCGGAGCTTGAATCCTTAACCCGAACTAGATGGTAGAGATAACCCTTAGAGATTATATTTTCTGGCCTTAAGGTAAGAAATGAATCAACCCATATACGCTAAGCTACTACCCTTCAATTCTAAGATTGGTTCGTCTGGAAACTGAAAATGAACAATCCTAGTTCTACAATTGACTGAGGCATAATAAGAATGTAATAAATCCATGCCTAGATTGACATTGAAGTTTACCATTTATAACTCTACAAGATCTGCTGAGGTGATTTTCTGGGAGACTGTGACAGGGCAATTTTTGTATACCCGTCTAGCTATAACTGGGTCACCGATTGGAGTAGAGACTGAGAAAGATTCTGAGAGAGTTTCTGGACTAACATCAAACTTAACTGCTATATAAAGAGTAACAAAGGAAATAGTACCCCCTGGATCTAACAAAGCATAAACATCGAGATCAAAGACTCGTAACGTACCAATGACAATATTCTTCCAGATCCTGGCGAGCCTGAAGAGCATACAACCTGTTTTGGCGTTGTCCGCCACCTGTACCAGATGAGTTACCTTGCTTTATTGGGTGACTTGCTGGTGCTGCTGAAATTGTAGACTGAGCTCTACCATTTCCTCCTTGACCCTATTTTGAAGGACAATCCCTCAACCTGTGACCAGACTGACCACATCCAAAGCATCCTTCCTTTCCTGCAAGGCACTCTCCCAGATGGTTCTTACCATACTTAGGGAAAGTTGGGTAGGTTTTGGTACCTGAAACACTTCCCTGAGACTTAGAGCCTGATGCCCTACCCTTCTGATCTTGTATGAATTTGGAAGATGGAACACTAGCTGATAAAGGTACTGGAGCTAAAAATTTCTGCTGACCTGCGAGTGATTTCCACCACCTGATTTCTGCTGAGAATAGTCATAGTTCCCAGTCCTAGCCTTCTTGTTCTCCTTAGCCTGTTCTCTAAGCTTATCGCCCTCAACCTGCTGAGCATGAGTCATGAGCCTAGAGATGCTCATATTTTCCAGCAACATAACATTTCTACACTCTGTCTTCACCAAGTATGACACTCTATATAGAAACTTATTCCTTTGAGCCCTGGAATCAACAACCATGTGATGAGCATACCTGGAGAGTTGGGTAAACTTGAGCCCATACTCTTGGACTGTCATGCTACCTTGCCTTAAGTTCATAAATTCTTGATCTTTCACCTGCCTTAGCTCTCTTGGGAAAAACCTGTCCAGGAAGGTCTCACTAAAGCAATCCCAAGTGATAGGAGATGCATCTGTACCCATGTTCTCTTTCCACTGAGTATACCAGATATGAGCCACATCCTTAAGTTGGTAAGATGCTAACTCAAACCAATCATTCCCAGTTACCTGCATTACTTCAAAGACTTCTTGACCTCATCAATGAAGTTTTGGGGATCCTCACCAATCTGTAATCCTAAGAACTCTAGTGGATTCATCCTAACAAAATCTCGCACTCTGGCTGCTGAACCAACATTAGCATTTGCCGGAACTGGAGCCCGCTGATTGTTCTAGTCTGCCATACTCTAAGCCAACATCTGAATGGTGTTCCGAAATTCTACATTCGAAACTTCTTGATCTGGGACTGGAGGAGTTGCGTTAGTGTTCTTGGAATTCGCATTCCTAGCGTTAGCTCTGTGAGGAGGCATGATCACTGAAACGCAGAACGTCGAGTTAGAATGGAATTAGATCATACCTTAGATGTGGTGCACTTTACACCCATAAAAAGGACTCTACTTAGTGCGGCTTTTCAGACATCCTAGGACTTTTAAACCTAGTGCTCTGATACCAAGTTTGTCATGCCCCGAGCTAACCCCGAGACGCGAACACAGGACCTATGATCATAACTGACACAAAGCTAACCCTGCTGGCATAATCATGAGCATTCTAAAGATAAACTGAGAAATGAAACTGATGCGGAAACTAATCATAAATAAATCTGAAATGATAGGGAAATACCCATATACTAAAACTGAATATCAAATCCATGAAATCTTAATACAAAAGAAGCATCAAACTCAAATACTAAGATGAATCTAACTATGTTTGAAAATTGCCTCAAATTGACTAGAAGTGTTGGGACATGCCCCAACTAAGTCTAGCAAAACTGAAACTAAAATAATGAAAACTGAAATATAACATGACTATTGTCCTCGAAGAATGAGGACTCACCACTGATGCTGTTGAACTGGAGATCGGGAACCGATCTAAGCGTGATCTGGATGCTGAGAATCTGAACCTACATCACAAGAAGATGTAGCGCAGAGTATGTGTCAGTACTTGAAAGGTACTGAGCATGTAGGATAGAGTAAAGCTGAAAAAAATATATAACTGAACAAGCAATAAAGCAAGAGTATAATCTGAACATGATATAGATACTGAATACTGAGCTAACTGAATGCAAAGACCAAATTTAGACATGCTGATGTTGAACACTGATTATAATGAAATGTGGTCAATGAAATGGAGTCTGACTAAACTATGGGAACTACTAATAACCGATAATAAAACCACATGAGCTAAATATGGAGTCCAATGTATACGCCTCATCGAGAGGACCCAATACACCCGGCCAAAGGTGTAGAGGCATGCTGGAGTGATCACTAAAGTGATGTCCATAGAGGGGAATTATAACCTGCGTGGCTTGTAGGTCTTAGACTATATGGGTGACTAACTCTAGTCCAACTCGATATTATTCTACTCCCAATAGATTAAATGATTAACACATTATGACTGAATTTCTATAATATACTGGATAGCTCAAAACTGACATACAAATTGAGAATGCACATTAATAAACTGATAATGACACATTCAAAACTGAGGCATGTAAAGCTGAAATACTGAAATATTTGACCTAACATGTGTAATTCAAGCACTAATGAAATACCTAGCTAGGGTTCTGAAATTCATGCAATAAACGAAGAAATAACATGATAATCTGATTTGGAACATTTAAATAACTAATTCATGATAATCTGCTATAGTTCTAGAAACTCTAAATAATAATAAGGAATCAAGAATCTGACTAAAATCTAGGGACCTAATAGGTAAAAGGAACCCACTAGTGAAATCCCACATACCTGGTGACGAATTCCACGAAGAAATCCTTCGATTTTAGGGCAGGAACCGGAGGAAACTTGTTGCGTTCTTCGAAGGGTTTGGGTCGCCTCTTTCTCCTCTTTTGCTTCTAATTTTCTAAGTTTTGATGAAAGATTAAGTTCTAGTTATGTTTCTAGGCTAAAATTGACCAAAACCACGTAGTTTAGGGTTAAAATGAAGTAGTTTAGGGGTCCAACGAAATAAGAAAAGACAAAAAGACCCTTGACTTAAGTTGCAGATGGGGTTGACCACGGTCACCTTCACGGACCGTGAAAGGGACCATGGACCATAAAGTGGGTCGTGTTCTTCACTTGGTGACTACTGAGTTGAGGGTCTGTCTCATGAGCCTTACCACGTCCCGTGTGAGGGACCATGAACTGTGAAGGTCCTCGTGGTCCTCACTTGGGCTAAGGTCTGGTGGCTCAGGATTTAGGGGGCTACTGGTTAGGTTTCACAGACTCCCCCACGACCCGTCTTCAGAACCACAGATTGTGAAGGTCCCCGTGGTCCTTACTTGGGCAAGGGGTGTCTGAGGGCTAGGCTAGGAAGGCTACTGCCTAGACGTCACAACCTTTACCACGGCCTGTCGTCAAGGCCACGGACTGTGAAGTGCCCGTGGTCTGACATCTGGCCTGCTGACTTTCAAGTCATAACCATAAGCAGGTCAATGGACCGTGGACCCTATCACGGTCCGTGAACCCTGTCGTGGTTCACTGATTCAGGTAGTTTTCTACATTTTTTTTAGGTTTGATTTTCGAGGTGTTACACTTTTTACCACATCTTAGATACTATTTTAGTCATCTCATTTACTGATTTATTATATATTGACTCTAAGTCTTGATGTGGAGCATATCTAGGAGTAGTTTCCTACAATTTAGCTTAAGTTAGTTGAAGTTCATGTATTTAAGATTGCTGGCATTTCTCAATAAGATTATCCTTTTGAGATCCTCATCTTAATCATTATAATTAAGTAGTTACATGCGATATAAATAAGAGTAGATCACTATTACAATTATAGTAAGATTATTAAAATGAACTAACTAATAACACATAGATATTGTCACTAATTTACTTATAGTCACTCCATGTTGATCTTCCTCACATCTATTGTGTTATATGGAGGAGATGACATGCTGATGGCTTGGTTGGTAATTGTTAGATTGGAACCTTGTCTAGCTAAAATATCTTCTACTTTATTTGGTTGAAGAAAGCTCTGATGGACTGGTGGGTTCACAACTTCTTCAATAGTGACCTTCAATTTTCAATGTTGAATTCGTAAGGAGGGGCATCAATTTAATCAGTTTCTATATCTATTGAAGTAAGATTGTGTAATGACCTCCAGGTCATTTATATGTTTATGCCTTTTGTTTGTCGTTTAGAGCAATCCTATAGTGACCCCAATTTATTTATAACTTATTGAGACTAACAGTTCAGTCACTTGGTCGTTTTTTTGGTTTTTATGTAGATTTTTGTGCTTTGGAGCTTTTGAACCTTGAACAGTCATGTTTTATCAAAAGTTTAGAAATATGACATCAGAATTAAATTATAATGATTTCATCAGCTCCAGAAAGGCCATTTTAGGCTAGTAGCATAGTCAACACAACTTTCAAGGCTTTTAGTGCGAGTCTGTGTGGTTAGGCATTTTAACTTTCAAGTTAAGGCTTGAGTTTGACCTTGGTCAACATTCCTGGTAATAATGCTCATATGAGAATTTTTTTAGTGCGATTAGCTCCAGAATGTCCAGTTTGGTCTAGAATGATCCTTCGTGTGGATCCAAAGGCTTCTAGCTAATTCCGAGCTCCCGGTCCCTTATGGATTTTTGACTTAAAATAGAGTTGGGTGTGGGGCCCAGTTTTTGTCAATATGTCCTCATATGGAAGTTTCTACTACTCCATTGTGTTCAAAATATTGAATATTATTGGGTTGTATATCTCATTTATGTGCATGGGATTCTGAACCATTCTTCAGCCCCTAAGTGGAGCCCAAGAACTTTGCTAAAATTTTCTGGTGCCTGAGTGCTGGTGCAACTTCTTTCCCTGACATTGCTTAAGTGGCCCTCACTTTTGTGGCCAAGGGATCGTGAGAGAGAGGCCTTCCTTTTTGAGGCCATTCGCTTAAGCGACTCAAGCGATCACTTAAGGGACCTTTGGTCACTCTTTTAATAAAGACTTGGACGCGATTTCAGCATATATTGGAACCTTGAATTGATGATTTCTCCCTTCCAGAGCTCTATTTTTAGTGATTGGAAGTGTGGTGTGCTCGTGATGATCAGGCATAGACTGTGCAGTGATCAGAGATTGGCGGGCATCCTTAGTTTGAGAGGAAATTGGGTTTTATTAAGCTCTCTTATCCTACTTCTTTGCTCTTAATTGTGATCATTTACATGAGCTATTTGTTCGCTATTTCGATCCTCAAACTGTGTTCCATTTCAAGATACAAGCTCTGGATATTGTTTTGGACCTATTGATAGAGTCGATTCTACTGTGGGTTCCACTATTCCTGTTTGACTCTAAAATTGGTTCATTTTCATTTTATGTGTTTTTGGTGTTGAAACAATCGTATTGACGCTGTGATCTTATTTTTAATACCGTGTCAGCATTCTGAGGTCGTTCAGTAGGGGAAAGTTCCTACATTGTAATTTGTAGTGAGCACGGTCGGCCTAAAGTTAGGCTACGACTTTCCCTCTCTTAGATTGAGCTTGATTGCATAAATTCATGTTGATTAGGGTAAATTAGGGGCAAGTACCTAGTTGTTCTTATATATCATGTTTAGGCTTGATCATCGTTATTTTCGAGCGTAGTACCATGTTATTCGGTGTTATATGTTTAATCCTATCTTATCAATTGCCTTGCATATGGTTATTTTGTTTTAATTGAGCATGTATGGCCTTAGTCTATGTTAGGCTAGCATTGCCTTAGACTTGCGACTCTTGTGGCCATTAGTCCTTGTCTCTTTTCCAATGTCGTTATGGATGGATTAGCTCCATGTAGAATGGAGAAGCAGACTTGAGTCTGATAGAATGAGCCTTAGTTTAGGTGTTTTCTTAGCTTCATCGACCTTCTATTCACTCTTCCTATTTTTGCGGCCCTGTTTCAATTATGGAGGCTCCATGCTTTATTGGGCGACTTAGAATTTGGAGTGGTTCAAGCTTGGAGCCTTGTTTTGATTTTGTGTGAGTGGACGTCATTCCACATTTGTACTGTTTCTTATTGTGATGAGTTCCTCTTCGGAGTCGACCCGCCCCTGGGTTTACTCTTGCTAGCTGGGCAGTTGACGCCCTTTGGAGTTTAGGCTGGGCAGCCTAGATTGTTATATTTACGCCCTTGGGTTACTCTTGCTAGCTAGGCAGCTGATGCCCTTGAGAATATACTAGCTAGCAGGGCGGCCCCATATATTGGGTAGTTACGGTTCAAGGCCATTTTTTGGGTTCGAGTCTGAATTGCTCTTATTGGATTTGGACTAGTGGCGCTTCTCTCTTGTAGACCTAGCTATTATGAGTACTTGTCAGGTTTATGGGGATTTGTTCGAGTTTTAGTTAAACTTGCGCACGAGTGTATCTTCTAGGCTTATGAGGTCCAGTTAGATTTAGTTTAGTTGTACTTAGATTCACTTTCGTTATGCTCGTGTACTTTCTTTAAAATTCCGCACTGACCTCTCTTAATGAGTAGACTTTATCTCTTCATATTGTCTTTACCTCTCTTACTCACTCGGCCTATGATGCCTACTGAGTATCTTTATTTTGGTACTCATGCTACACTCTGCATATGTTTCATAATGCAGGTCCTAGTACTAGCTACCAATGGTGATTGTTCGTGTCAGCTACAGTTTTTGGATTGTAGACGAGGGTGAGTACTTAGCGCTCTGGATTTGCTCGTTTCCTTTTGTGTACTATATAGCTAGTTTTGCTTTTGAGAAAGCTTGCCTTTTGGTCCACTTTTGGGACTTGTATTCTTTTTCTTAGCACAACTTTGTTCTCGTGAATTTCGGTTCCTGGGAGGTATCCTTCTGTATATATTTTGAAAACACTACCTAATTACACAAACATTTATACTATATATATACTAATATTCTCTATAATTAAAAATAAGTACATATTGCCTCACGAATTATTAATTTCATACAAAATTTCAAGTCAAATACATCATCCCAAGCTTGCTCTCCCCTTCTTTCTCTCGCTCGCTCCCCTCTTTCATCTCCATCCCCTCGCTCCCGTGTTCTCTCTCTCTCTTTCTTGCCCTATCTGTCTGTCTGTCTGTATTTGTCTGTCTATCTGTATCTGTCTGTCTGTCTGTCTATCTGTATCTATCTATCTGTCTATCTCTTTATCTGTCAATCCATCCATCCATCTAGATACATGCATTTTTTTTATACTAGATATATTTTGAAATACGATTACATGGAAACAAAGACGAGCAAGAGAGGGAGAGATGAGAGTAAGATAGGTTAGAGGTGATCGAGAGAGCCTACATGTTTATTTGATACTAGATACATGTATCTTTGATACCAGATACATCTGAAATACAGGTACACTGGGAGAGAGGTGAAAAAGAGATGAAGTGAGACAAGTGACAGAGAAGAGAAGAGATAGGAGAGAGATGAGTAAGAGACTTAGGGGTCGTTTGGTAGGATGCGTTAGAAGAAATAGTCCATGTATTATGTAAGGTATTATTTAGTACTATGTTTGGTAGGAATTTGAGCCTATGTATAACTAATCCAGTGATTAGTTATACCTCATACGTGGTATTATAGGATGTATTACTAATACTTTCCATTTAGAGGTATTAGTAATACATAGGATATAATACCATGGGATAAGTCTATGTAAAGACAAAAATATCCCTCAAATCAAGTGAGCCAAAAATATAACTAGAGAGGTATTCTTAGCAAAATAGGTTGATGAAAGGGTGCATTGATCTTTTGTGATAGTCCATGCATTTTTGGCCCTTCTCTGTTAAATCAATTGTTTGAAAGAAAAAAGACAGGCTCTGTAACAAGTGAAAATTATTTAGAGAGAGTTGTTTGTTACTAAATAAATCCAATACAAATCAATACAAATTTGAAATGTGAGTTGTTTATTTGTATATGATGTTTGTGATCTCAATTGAATGTATTATAT